>CAUYUJ010016182.1:12500-22500 GCA_963575745.1 Prorocentrum cordatum | reverse complement strand
TGATGATGATTATGATGATGATGGTGGTGGTGGTGATGGTAACGGTGATGAGATTGCGGTTGAGGCTGCGTTTCAGGAGGAGGCGGAGGAGGAGGAGGATGAGGTTGAAGAGATGGGCTCATCATGGAGGGCAGGGAGACGGCAGTCCCTTCCTCATCTCTCTTCTCCCTCCTATTGCAGCTCATTTTACGCACGTTTCTCCTGGTGCTGTCCCTTCGACTTTTTTTTTGTGTTTGGTGTTGCCCGCAAGGTGGCGTATCGTCTCGAGCACGGAGATCTGCGCTACAAACAAGTACCTGAGTACGACGTGCCATCAACGATCGAATGCTATGCGCAGCGCGTGCCCTGACAATGAGAAACACGGAGAAGAGAGGTTGAACAGTTGAGTAGCCGTCGCTGCCATAGAAGTGGGCACAGCGGCAAGGTTACCCCACCCCACCCACACATCAGACATCATCCCAGTGAAAACTGGTGTGCGACTATAACAGTGGTGCAGAAGCACGTCCGCCGTCGCCATTGGCCAGTCAGCGGGCAAAACAGAGGGCTGCATGCCAGGTGGCATGGACCGAAGCTGTGACATAAGTGCGCATTTTGCCCCCCGCAGTACGCTCCTACTTCCTGGAGTAGGTGCCTCCTCTCAGGGGGGTAGGACCCTAATCTCGGGAGCAGGAGACTACTCCCAGGGGGGTGGGGGCCTACTCCCGGGGCAGGACCGAGCCTATTCTCGGGAGTAGGAGCCTGTCTTTCCAGGGGAGGTAAAAGCCCACCGCCGCGGGGGAGCAGGAGCCTATACCCCTCGAGGGGTAGGAGCCTACTCCCGGGATTCGGAGCCTACCCCGGGGTGGGACGGGGGACGGGGTTGCGCCGTCCCGTGGGGAGCAGATTCCTCCCTGGGGACCAGGAGGAGCCCACTCCCGGGAGCAGGAACCCACTCCCAGGAGTGGGCGCCTGCTCCCGCAGGGGGCTCCTTCTCGCAGGGGTCGGAGCCTCTCCCGGTAGTAGGAGCCACCTCCCAGGGGGGGCCAGGAGCCTACCCCTGGGGGGTAGGAGCCTACTCCTGGGGGAGTAGAATATTGGGAGACTGGAGGCCAGGAGTTGCCTTCCGAAAGCCAGAACCTCCTCCATCTTGCCCTGCCCGTGGCGCTTTTCCCTGCTCCCGCCATTCCCATCACGATCCCGGTCTCGCTCTTACGGTCGGACATTTTAGGATAGCGTGTTGCTCCGTGAGTTCTGGCCCACCGCGCTTGTGCGCGACACGATTTCCAGTCGATATCCACATCCCATTGCCCAGACGTCAGCGTCTCGAGTTTTTCCCGACCTCCCGCCCCGCGGAGCGGAGCGACACGCTATCCACTCGCAAAGCACAGCGCGTCGCCGGGGCCGCCACGGCGACACGCTGAGCAACAGTTCCCAACCGCAAGGGAGGGAGGGAGGGAGGGAGGGAAGGATGAGGAGGAGGAGGAGGAGGAGGAGCAGGAGGAGGAGAAGCAGGAGGAGGAGGAGGAGGAGCAGGAGGAGGAGGAGGAGGAGGGAGTGAGGAGGGAGTGAGGAGGGGCGAAGGAGGAGGGGGATGGGAGGAGCTCCCGCCGCAGCCACTCTTTTGTCCGCAGCTGCTTGCGCTGCGAGCCGATGCCGCTGCCCGTCCAGCGCCCGTGGCCGCGGCGTCGAGGGCGTCCTGGCCTGGTGCGGCGGGTGGTGTGGGAGAGCTCCGCGGGCGTCGGGGCCGAGCAGGTCGACGGGGAGAGGAAGTTCAAATACAGTGGAGGCCCATGCCAAGAAACACCCTGCTGGCCTCCAGGGTGCCCTGGGTTTCCTGGGTTTCGATGGTTTTGCGATGGAGAGCGTGGGGCTCCCAAACCCAGAATCAATGGACGTCCTGGGGTCGCAGGGTTAGGTTTCCTGTGGAAGGTTTCTTGTGGTCGGGCCCCTGCTGTACTCACCACCCACCAAACTGCCCCAAGCCAACCCGAAGACCAACGGGGAGAGGAAGTTCCAGGTTAGCGTCGTGTCGACTGAGGGCTACACCGCTGCTGGCGTTTAAGGTTGAGCGCCTCTGGCGACCCAGAATCGGTCGATGTTGAACGATCCTGCGTTTTGGAAGCGGCCGATCGTTCAAGGTTGAACGATTCCCGCGGTGTCAGAAACCAACGCTAGGGTCGACACGACGCGAACCTGCCGTACTCACAACCCACCAAACCACCCCTACCCAACCCGAAGATCTCGATTTGCCCTCCATTTCCAGTGGGTGGGAGGGGTCGGGGAACCCTCCGCAAACACATGTGGGACCCGTACCCCCCCCTCAAACCGAAATTGGGTTCTTCGGGTTGGGTTGGGGTGGTCTGGTAGCAGCGCGTTCCTCGACTCGCAAAGTGCCTGTTCGCAGACGTCCCAAATAAGGGTTTGCCTCGATGCGATGGAGCCTGTTTGCTTCGACGCAGTGGATCCAGATCAGCTGCGAGTGGCTATTTGGCGAAAGGTGGAACGCGCTTGTCTATACCCCCCAACACGACGAAGCTGCGTACACATAAACTTTCCAGGCTCCTCGCGGATTTCGGGTATCAGGGCGGCGGTCTTCTGGCCCCCCTGGCGCGCTCTGCGCACCAGGGGGGATGCCCAGCGCGGATCCCAGAAATCCGCGCGGACCGTCGGATGTTTTTGCTTATGCCTCTGTCTCTTCCCCTAGATCCCCTCCCATGGTCGTCGTCGTTGCTGCTGCCGCTGCCGCTGCCGCCGTCCTTGCCGCCGCGGTCGTCGTCGTCGTCGTCGTCGTCGTCGTCGTCGTCGTCGTCGTTCCTACTCGAATGCCTCTTGTACCTCTAAAGGAGGAGGTAGCAGTAACACGAGACAGGCCTCCCCCACTCCTCCCTCGCCCCCTCCCTGGCCCTGCTCCCTTGGCCCTCTCCCTCCCCCGTCCTCTTCCCCCTCCGTATCACTTGCCTATCGACCTTGTGCACATCGGCCCGGTTCCATTCTCCCTTCCTCCTCCTCTTCCCCTTCCCTTCCCAACAACTTTCAACTACAAAATCTCGTTCTCCCTTCGCCTCCAGAGCCCTTCAGAGCCTCCTCGATCTACCACCCCCTCCTTCAGCCCTCAGAAGCGTATTCACCCTGCCCTCACACACAACCTCATTTGTCCACAAGCTCTCTCCCGCATCAACCGTTTGTGTGATGGACGGGGAATCCAGCTCGGCACAAGCGATGCTGGACGATGTCAATGTGCATTCCCCCTCTTCTTTGTTGACGTTGCGCAGACATGGATCGGAGATCGTTGCGTTATCCTCCTTCTTCTCCTCCTCCTCCTTCTCCTCCTCCTCCTCTTCCTCCCTCTCCTCTTCCCCATCCTCCGAGTCGACCCCTGACCTCTCCAGGGGCGCGTTCTGACCAGGATCTCGAGGCGAACCTGGCTGTGGCGACGAACCCCCCCCCCCTTAGCAGAGGCCCACCTACGGCCGAAGGCGTTACTATTCCTCCCTTCCTCCCATCTCCTGCAGGACAGCTCCGATCACCTCTGACAATGTTGTGAGGTCTTTGTCAGCCTTCGAAGCCATCCGACCCTCCATACGTAGCACAACACCTTCGACCATCTCCGTATGTTTCCTCCTCCACCTCCTACGGCCTCCACGGCGTGCTCTGATGGGCACGGGCGGGCTCTCGACCAGAGCGCACACGACTCCTACGTTTGCAAGTCTTCCTCTTCGTTCTTCATGCAGGCCCCACTCAAACTTGGTCTTCAGGATCCTTACCCCCCCGACGGCTCAGTCAAGGAGATGGTGTTTAATGTGGAGGAGGAGACGGAGGAGGTGGATCATGATGATGATGATGATGATGATGTTGATAATTATGATGATGATGACGATGACGATGATGATGATGAGGTGGTTGTTGTTGATGATGGTGGTGATGATGCATATTTTGATGAGGGTGACGATGATGCTGATGATGGTGATGATGCATATTATGATGATGGCGATGATGATACTGACGATGGTGATGCTGTTGATGATGATGCTGATGATGATGCTGGTTGTGGTGATTGTGATCAGGACCATGGCCATGATCATGATCATGATGTTGATGCCGACAATGGCCATGGTGCGAATGAACAGGATGTGGATGCTGATGTTGATGATGATGACGATTCTGAGGATGATGCTGAGGATGATGCTGCTGTTTCTGATGATGATGCTGATGCTGCTGCTCATGGTGATGCTGCTGATTCTGATGGTGGTGATTATGGCGATGCTGATGATGCTGATGATGCTGAGGATGATGATGTTGATGATGAAGACGACGATGCTGCTTTTTGTGATGATGCTGATGATAAGGCGGATGATGCTGATCATGCTAATGTTGTTGGTGATCATGATGATGATGAAGCAAATGATGCTGATGATACTGATGATGATGGGGATGATACTGATGGTGATGGCGATGATGAAGATGATGATGGCGATCATAATTCTGAGCATGATCATGATCATGATGATGACAACGAAGATCATTGTACTAAGGATGATGATGAAAGACGGATGATCATGCTGATGCTGATGCTGATGCTGATGATGATGCTGGTGGTGAATTTGTTGGTGAGAATGCTGATCATGAGGATGAGGCCGATACTGATGATGTTCGTGATGATGCTGGTTGTGGTGACGTTGATGATGATGCTGCTGATGATGATGCTGATGATGATGATGATGGTGTTGGTGATGATGATGGTGATAATGATGCTGATGATAGTGCTGATGATGATGATTCTGATGGTGGTGGTAATGGTCGTGCTCGTTGTGTTGCTTCTGATCTAGGATGGCAATGCCGATGCTGATGATGATTCGGATGATTCTGATAATGATGCTGAATGGTGATGATGAGAATGATGCTGATGATGATAATGATGATGTTGATGATAATGCTGCTTATGGAAACTGGATGAGGAGGATTATGCCGGTCCTGATGCTGCTGATAGTGATGCTGCTGCTGATCATGATGATGCTGCTGATGATGATGCTGATGCTGCCAATGATGGCGACGATGACGATGATGCTGATGATGGTGGTTATGGTTATGGTGATGGTGATGGTGATGGTGATGGTGATGGTGATGAGGACGATGTTTTGCGTTTGATGGTGATGATGATGATGGTGCTACTGATGATGAGATCGAGCTGATGCTGATTCTGATGATCAGGAGGATGAGGATTAGGGTGATGATGGGGATATGAGGAGCAGGAGGGCGATCATGAGGAGGAGGACCAGCAGCAGCAGGAGGAGGGAGAGGAAGAGGTGGAAGAGGAGAAAGAAAAGGAGGAGGAGGAGGAGCATCCTCCAATTTCTCATACGGCCGCCGTGTCCTCCAAGGTGGTGACTCCAGGAAACCGGACCAATCACTGGGGTTAAGGCGGCCCTGAGACGCAGTACCTCAGGTCCACTTCTCCATCCGACGCATCCTCCCCCTCCCCTCCTCCTAGATCCCTCCCCCCGTCCACCTGCTGGCCCCCCCCCCTTCCCCCCCCGGGGGCCTCCTGTTCAGGACGCCGCCCAGGACCGCTCGGACTCGCCCACCCCTTCCCCTGGGGACCCCGCGCGACTCTGCGCCGTTTCGGGCGCGCCGCGCCGCCCACTCGCCGCGCCGCCGCCGGGCATCTTGTCTTAGCTCAAGACCTGCATACACAAGACCTCATACATAGGCGAGCGACGGGGACAGGCGGGGTCCGCTGCGCCGGCACTCGCACGCCAGCGGCCCGCGGCAGATCGCGTGTCGGCGCCCCCCTCTCCACGCGGTGAGCCGCAGAGGCGGCCCGCGCAAGCCGCGGCGTAAGTTCGCTGCGTCATTTCAGGGCTCGAGCTCAGCGGTGTTTGATTGCGACTTCGTGGGCCGTTTTCGTTGCGATCCGGTTCTGCAGCAAACGCACAACGAAGACAGAAGGAAGCAGCACGCAGGCAAACGACAACGAGACACGCTGCTCAGCTCGAGCCCTGCGCCATCTCGCGCCAGACCCGTCTCTCTCCGTCGTTCCGGCGGCCCCGCTCCCTCCCCGGACCTCCGACGATGTGCTCCTTCCAGTCCTGGCGCCCTTCCCCTCGGGGCCTCGGGGCGGCGAGCTGGCCCCCGGGGGACGGGTCCGGGCCCTCGCGAGGCCCATGGTGCCGGACCCCCGGGGCCCCGTGGGCCCCAGGGCGGCAAGCTGTGGCCCCCGGGGACGGGTCCAGGAGGCCTGGTGTGGCCGCGGCTGGAGGAGCAGCATCGGCGGAGGTCAGGTTAACCCCGCCCCTGCCCTCGTCGGGGGCGGAAAAGAGGGGGGTGATGACTAGGGGGGGGTGGATATCATGGCGGGGGCCATGATATTTCCCCAGATTTCATGGCGCCTCTTCTTATTTCATGACGTCCCTGGCCCCCCCGCTGGGCCGCGCACATGCCGCCGGTCATGATTTCCCCCCCCCCCTCCCCCCTTTTGGACACCCCCCTCTTGGCCGCTCCCGAACTCGGGACCGGGCGTCGTGGAAGCAACGGGTCCACGGCCATGGGCGTTGCATCGCCCCGCTCGAGGGCCCCGGGATCCGTCACGGATCGAGAGAGAGAAGTGGTGCAGCGGAGTGGCAGTCGGGAGCCTCGGCCGTGATCCTGCGCGGCGGCGTGGTTGTCCACGGCGGCGGATCTCAGGGCTTCTCCATGCAGAGTCCGTCGATACTCGGCCCCTGGACACGGCTCCGCCGGGAAATCGTCCAGGCAACTTCTCAGGGCCGCGGGCAGCCGTGGAAGGGAAGAATTGAGGGGCGATGGAGGTTGTGATGGTGGTGAGGATGATGATGAAAATGATGCAAATGATGATGATGCTGCTGATGATGATGATGAGGAGGAGGAGGAGGCGGAGGAGGAAAAGGAATATGAGGAGGAGAAGGAGGATGAGGAGGAGGATGATGAGGATAATGATGATGCTGATGATGGTGATGATGGTGCTGTTGTTGATGATGCTGCTGATGATGATAATGATGTAGCTGATGATGCTGATGATGATGCTGATGATGGTGGTACTGCTGATGAGGATGACGATGGTGATCATCATGATGAGGCTGACAATGCTGATGATAATGACGTTGATGATGCAGACGCTGATGATGATTGTTGAGATGATGGTGATGATGAGGCGGAGGATACTGAAAATGCTGATGATGCTGACTGCCGGTGATGGCGATGATGGTGATGCTGATGATGATCATCATCATGATGCTGATGATGGTGATGACGATGATGATGGTGGCGACGATGACGACGACGCTGATGGTGATGATGACGATGATGATGATGATGCTGAGGATGATGATGCTGCTCATGATGAGCATGCTGTTGATTGTGATGCTGCTCGTGGTGGTGACGACAAAGATGATGATGACGAGGTGATGATGAGTATGATGAAGATAATACTGCTGTTGCGGATGATGATGATGCTGATGATGATGAAGACGCCGATGATGCTGATGATGCTGATGCTAATAGTGGTGATGATGAGGACGGCGATGGTGATCATCATGATGAGGCTGACGCTGCTGCTGATAATGATATTGATGATGCAGACGCTGATGGTGACTGTTGAGATGATGGTGATGATGAGGCGAATGATACTGACAATGCTGATGATGCTGACTGCAGATGATGGCGATGATGGTGATGCTGAGGATGATGTTGACCATGATGCTGATGATGCTGATGATGCTGATGATGATGATAATGAGGCTGAGGATGATGATGATAATGATGCTGATGCTGCTCCTCATGATGATGCTGTTGGTTGTGATGCTGGTGGTGGTGGTGATGCTGATGATGATAGTGATGATTTGATGATGATGCTGATGATCATGATCATGATGCTGATGATGATGCAGATGATACTATTGCTGATGGTCATGCTGATTCTGACAATTGGTATTCTTCTTTTGTGGTGGCGGTGGGGAACGTGATGGCGACGACACCGATGACGATGATGGCCATGCTGATGGCGACGATCCAGCTGCTGTTGGTGATGATGATGGTGATGGTGATGACGATGATGTTGATGATGATGCTGGTGATGATGCTGATGATGATGATGATGATGATGATGATGATGATGATGATGATGATGCTGGTAACGATGCTGATGATGATGCTGATGCTGGTGCTGCTGATGATGATGATGACGATGACGATGATGATGCTGATGCTGCTGATGATGATGATGTTGACGATGATGACGATGATGATGATGATGATGATGATGATGATGATGATGATGTTGTTGGTGATGATGATGATACGGATGATGATGGTGATGGTGATTGTCAGATGATGAAACTGACGATGAACGTGGTCATGGCGGCCAGGTTGACCGTAGTGATGGCGACGATGCTGCGGCTGAGGATGGTGCTGTTGATGATCATGCTGATCATTTTGATGATGGTGCTGATGACATTGGTGATGGTGCTGCTGCTGCCGATGGTGCTGAAGAGACAGCATCTGATTCTGCTGCTCATGATGGTGGTGGTGAAGGTGATGATGACGTAGTGGTTGATGCACGGCGATGCTGATGCTGATGCTGATGATGATGATGCTGACGACGACGATGGCGATGATGCTGATGAACATGATGATGTCGATGATGATGGCGATGATGACGATGATGATGCTGATGATGATGCTGATGATGCTGATGATGATGATGCTGATGATGATAATGATGATGATGATGATGATGACGATGATGGTGATGGCGATGGTGATGATGATGATGATGATGATGATGATGATGGTGATGATGATGATATCGACGAGGAGGAGGCGGAGGAGAAGGGCGACGATGCGGAGGGCAAGGGGGCGGGGACGAGGACGATTATTCTGATGACGATGATGCTGATGACGACGACGACGATGAGGATGATGATGATCATGATGATGATGCTGATGATGATGATGATGATGATGATGATGATGGTGATGATGATGATGATGATGATCACGAGGATGATGGTGATGATGATGATGATGATGATGATGATGGTGACGATGATGATGATGATGATGATGATGATGATGATGATGATGATGATGATGATGATGATGATGATGATGATGATGATGATGATGATGATGATGATATTAATGATGCCGATGATGGCGACGCATCTGCTGATTATGTTGATGATGATGATGAGGAGGCAGATAGAGGGGAGGGAAGGAGGGAAGGAAGCAGTGGGGGAGTACGTTTGACGGGTTCGCCATGTCTTCTGCCTCCTCAGGGCCTCTCGTCGACGCGGCTGCTTTCGCCTCGAGGTCTCGGTCAGAATGGGCCCCAGGAGTGCTTCATGTGGAGGGTGGGAGAGGAGGAGGATGAGCAGCAGCATCAGGGGGAGGAGTTAGGGCCTCAAACGTCCAAACACCGATCCTCGCCCTCGGCCTTCCCCCCCTCCCTTCTTCGATCATCGATCGTCGATCCCCGCCCTCCGCCCTCTCCGTTCCCTCTCCCTCTCCTCCACACCCTCGATCCTCGAACCTCCACCCTTCGCGATTCCCGCCCCCGCCGCCCTCCCCGATCCTCGAAACTCGAACCTCGATCCTCCGCCCGCCCTCCCCGGTCCTCGATCCTCCGCCCTTCTCGCTTCTCGATCCGCCCTCCCCGGTCCTCGATCCGCCCTTCTCGCTTCTCGATCCGCCCTCCCCGGTCCTCGATCCGACCTTCTCGTTTCTCGATCCGCCTTCCCCGATCCTCGATCCGACTTTCCCGTTTCTCGATCCGCCCTCCCCGATCCTCCCCGATCCTCCATCCTCGATCCTCCACCTCGGCCCCTCTCGATCCTCGATCCTCGATCCTCGCACTCCGCCCCGCCCCGCTCCTCGGTCCCCGATCCTCCGCCGCCCCTCCCTTGGAGGAGAATGGATGAGGAGGGGGAGGGAGGAGGAGGATAACGGATGCGGAGAAGAGAGGAGGAGGAAGGAGGAAGGAGGAAGGAGGAAAGATCAAGAGGAGGAG
>CAUYUJ010016182.1:0-10000 GCA_963575745.1 Prorocentrum cordatum | reverse complement strand
CGCGCCTCGTCGAGAGCCCTCCAGGGGCTCCAGAATCGTCCCGAGCGGCCCTGCCTTGGATCGGCTTAGAGTCGGAGGCTGATGTGCCTAGTCGATTAGCGACTTGCCCATCTTCTGTTCTCGAGAGGGCGTTGCGGCCGCAATTCTGCAGGCCTGCGTCCCCGGAGCTCCGCGGACTGAGGAAGTATATAGACGTCGGGGGTTGGTTTCCCAGATCTCCAGGGCTCGCGTTCAGTTGTGTGTGTGTGTGTTTCGCTTCGGCCTCTCCCGCGGGCATCCGCGCTCGTGGCTTTTCCTGCATGCGACTGCTCTCATCCAGCCCACCCATCTGCTACATCAGGTGGTAATTCGCATGAGCGTATCCCGGCTTAGCGCTGGCGACGGAGCGGCCACCTCGCTACTGGAGGAAGCAGTGTGTATGGAGCTTCTGTGGGGCCGGCTGCGCGCGTCTTTCTTGTCTTGCTCTCCGACTTCCTACGCCTCGGCGCTGCTCGCGAGGCCACGACGCCAAAAAGTGTGCCCGTGTCCGTGCCTGTGCCTGTGTCCGAGTGTGTGCGTGTGTGCGTGTGTGTGTGTGTGTGTGTGTGTGTCTGTGTGTGTGTGTGTGAGTGTGTGTGTGTGTGTGTGTGTGCGTGCGTGCGTGCGTGCGTGCGTGCGTGCGTGCGTGCGTGCGTGCGTGTCTGTGGGTGTGTCTGTCTGTGTGTCTTCGTGTCTTCGTGTCTGTGTGTGTGTGTGTGTGTGTGTCTGTGTCTGTGTCTGTGTCTGTGTCTGTGTCTGTGTCTGTGTCTGTGTCTGTGTCTGTGTGTGTGTGTGTGCGTGCGTGCGTGCGTGCGTGCGTGTCTGTGTGTGTGTGTGTCTGTTTGTGTGTGTGCGCGTCTGTGTGTCTGTTTGTGTGTGTGCGTTGGCCTCTTGAGAGCGGGCCCCCGTCGCCGCGGGACGGACTCGCCTCGAGGTCCCACTCGGGGCGCGCGTCCGGGGGCATAGGCCACGGGATGCTCGCGCGCGGCGCCGGACCTTCTTGCTCCTCCTCCCCGCTCCGAGCACGGGCAGGGCCGCCGGGGGGGCCGAGCGGCGCGGTCCTTCCTGGCCCCGGGGCTGCTCGCGCGCGTCGCTCCCCAGGTTTGGGTTCGGCAGTTCTGCTGCAGGAGGTCCACCGAGAGAACCTGCCAACATATTCGGGACAGCTTCAGCAGGAAGCTCACTCCCCAACAACAAGAGCCTGAACAAATCTCTGAACCAAGACCTGGGAAAATCTCAAGCCCCTTTTTTAAAAAGATAAGGAAGCCGAAACCTGGGACAGTTTCAAACCAACACACAACATGAAACTGAAACTCCAGAAACAACTTGAAGCAGAGAAATCGAACAACAGATGCGCGCTTGAACTCTGGACAAACTACGGCTGGATTGTTTTAGAGAGTTTTCTGAGTGTTCTTAAAGTTTCCGAGGCCGCCTGGGCTTGCGTTTCGACATTTTTATGGCTTGTCTACCGCGTTTTTTGTTGAAAAGAGTTGTTTAAAAGTTGTTAGTTCAAAGTGTCGTTCATAGTTTTCCAGAGTTTTTTTTAGAGTTGTCAGGCGTTTAGAGTTGTTTGAAGTTTGGTTTTAGAGCGTTGGAATAGGTTTGTTTAAACTGATTTGATGATTGTAAGCTGTTTAAACTGTTTTGTAGCGTTGTTTCAAAGCGTTGTTTTAGCGTTTCGATTCCAAGTTTTTTTGGTTGGTGGGATTTTCCCCAGGTTTCGGCTTAGATAGTTTTTTAGAGTTTGAGACTTTCCCAGATTTTGGCTTAAATATCGGTTTGCATTTTTTTTTAGGGTTTGAGACTTTCCCAGGTGGTTTCTTAGAGACTGTTATGCGTTTCTATGGGTACTGAGATTTTCGCAGGTTTGGGCTTCGAGATGTGTTTTGCGTTTTTTCTTGGGGGGGCTTTGAGCTTTTCGCATGTTCTGGCTTCGAGTTGAGAGTTTGAGTTGCTTCGCGCGATGTGGCGGTGGACCGCCTGTAGTCGCTCTTGCCGGACCCAACCCCAGGGTCCCAGGGCGAGGCCTCGGTGCGCCGCGAAGAGTCACCGAGCGCGGGAAGCCTCTGCCACCTCGGCGGGCTGCCTCCACCCCCGGGGGACTTTTTCGGTTCCTCCGGCTCGATTCGGTTCGGTTCCGATGCGATGTCGACGGATTCCGATCCCCATGTGGTCCGTCTTCGGATCGCGGTCGGGGGTTCGGTTTCTCCATGGGGGCCTGATTCGCCTGCCGATTCCCAACGATTCGACCTCTCACGACCTGGCTGCCGATCTCCGCCGATCCGATCCACTTCGGTCTCCGATCCCACTTCTCGATTCGATGCTGGGCTCTCCCGTCGAGCGCGGGAAGTGTTGCCACCTCGGCGGGCCCGCAGGGCCCGAAAGGACCCCCCCCCAGCGGCGGGGGGAGCGGTCCTGGTGGGCCCGGGCCGAGAGCCGTGGGGCCCGCGCCTGCTGGAAGACAGCCCGGAGTTCTTGGCGTCGCCCTTCAGCCCAGACTCGGGCTCCGGGGGTCCTCATGGACCGATCGGGCTCGAGGACTGGCGCGGAAGGGTTGGGTCTGGGGTCCCCGGTCGTGGTTTTCAGTCGATGCGTAG
Organism: Prorocentrum cordatum; assembly: GCA_963575745.1. Classification (NCBI taxonomy): domain Eukaryota; class Dinophyceae; order Prorocentrales; family Prorocentraceae; genus Prorocentrum; species Prorocentrum cordatum. The sequence goes on along the minus strand of CAUYUJ010016182.1, from coordinate 7,385 downwards.
TTGTTTCCGCGACGTGGGATCTCGGGAGCTGGGCACTGCAGGCTGGACAACAGCCACGCGGATGCCGGCGGGCTCCGCAACGGGCCGGGTGGCTACCTGAAGAGTATGCACAAGGTCATGTCGCTGAACACAGACATCGCCATATACGGCGACGCCTTCGGCGTGGAGAACATGCAGCTCGCCAGGGGCGAGGCCAAGCCTGCGTTGGCAGGTGCAGAGGTGCTGGAGATCGAGTCGCTGGAGCCTTGCAAGTCGCACGGGGCTGAGATGCGCGCCAACGTCTCGAAGTACACGCACCCGCTTCACATGCACTCCATCACGCTGGCTTGCATTTGGGACGGCAAGTTCAGCCTGGTCGGGCGATCCTTCCGGAAGTACCCTGGCTACGACTGGTACGCGTGGCTGGACATTGGCATGCACGGCGGGGCGGAGATGGACAAGAACATGCTTGCCTGGGGAAACAAGCCGTGGCCGTCTGCAAGCAGGCTCGCCAAGCTCCCCACGGACAAGATTTCCGCCAGTGGCACTGGGTACTGCGGCAACTTCAAGGAGGGCGACTATCGCTTCGGCCACTGCGTGGCGGCCACCGTGTGGGTCATCCCCGCCCGGATCGTCGAGGACGTGGTGGCCCTCTTCTACGAGGAGCTCGAGAAGTGCTTCCGCATCACGAAGGACCAGGACGAGTCGTACCAGTGCCTCAGCGAGCAGGTGATCATGACCCACATGGAGGTATCCGCCGCCAGCACATAGACGCTGTATCCACTGCCGCGGAGTCGTGCCCCCGGATCTGAGTGCGGGATATGGGCACCTGCCCGCCCCTGAGGGCGAGATGGTGCCCGCACCCACCGCTCCCCGGGGAAAGTCCAGGGGCAGGACTCCGGCAGCGGCCACGACGTGGATGTGTGCCCCGGCGGCCCAGCTGCCAGGTGTCCCGCCCCGGGCTCTACAACTTCATCGGCAAGGGCTACGGCACCGGCATCATGAACAACTTCACCACCGACCTCGCCGAGCTCGACGGGCCCTCCGACCTCTTCAGCTGGCTCGGCGCCGAGGACGGCCAGGTCACGACGATGCTGGCGGCCGACAGGAAGCGGGGCCTCGACTGAGCGCCCCGCCTGGGCCGCCTTCACCGCCGGCCCTCGCCGCGCCCCAGCCCACAGAGGGCCTCCGAGGGCCGTCCGGGCCGCCTCTGCGGGGGCCTCCGCGAGCGGCGCGCGGGGCCTCCGAGAGCGGCGCGCCCGCGGCGGACGGCGGCCTCCTCTTGTTCCCAACCCGGCGGCGGGGCGCGCGCGCGCGCGCGGCTGAGACTGACTTCGCCGCCGCCGCGGCTGTTCCTCCCCCCCCTCCTCCCTTCTCCTCCCTCCCTCTGCCTGCCTCTCTCTTTTCCCTCCTCTCTCCCCCTCCTCCCTCCTCCCTCCTCCCTCCATCCCTCGCCCAGAGAGCTCCTCCCTGTCGCACCCCCAGGCTTTGTCGTGGGGTGGGCCAGGCGTTCGGCCTCACCGCCTCTGCTCCCGAGCCTGGAGATTTCCAGCACTTGCACGGACGGGGCACGTGGCTCTCAAGATGGGGCTCTCGCCCCGGCGCCGGGCTCCCTCGTCTTTGGAGCGCAGATGCTCTTCAACGTGGGGATCTCGCCGTAGCCGCGCGCGCTCGCTGTACGATGCTCCAGCAGCTGCAGTGGCGCATCAGAGAAGAGGTCGGCCTGCCAGCAGGTGCCCCACAGAAGTGTTTGATCCCCCGATGGCCCCGGGGGCCTACAGGAGCTCTGGGGCACCTTGGGATCCTCAGTGATCGACAGATGCTGTGCCCCAGGACTTCTCAGGTCAAGCTTTCTTATCGTATCGGAGACGCCCACGGCGAATCACCGCCGCCCCCTAGTCGCTCATGTGGCCGAACGTTGTGGCCAGAGCTCTGCCAAGCTATCGGACTCTGTGTTCCCCCAGCCGTTGTGGAAACCTTGCAGGGAACACGTGGGGGAGAGAGAAATTGCGGAGGAGAGGGAGGAGCCATGGAGAGAAGGAGGATGATAATGAGGAGGAGGAGGAGGAGGAGGAGGAGGAGGAGGAGGAGGAGGAGGAGGAGGAGGAGGAATAGTATGAGGACGAGGAGGAGGCTGTGTATGAGGAGGGAGGAGGAGAAGCCCAAGACGGGTTGAAGATGTTGCAGTAAGCCTTCCCTCCAAGCTCCCTCTTCATAGGCCCCTGGGATCCATGTCCACTCAGGGAAGTGCCCCGCTGGGAGACAACCGTGAGAAAATCTTGAACCGTGCCAGAGCACGATGTTTGGGACTCCAACGCCACGGATCATTCTCACTGTTGCGTCTTGACGATGCTGAATCGCACCAGAACGCCACTTCTGTGATTTCAATACCGCGAATAACGTAGCTGGTGCGCCCTGACGATCCCTCGTCGACGCCATCTGGTATGTTAACCATGAGAACATGTGGAACCCTTGCATCTGTTTAAAACGAATGTTCGCGGCGCTCTGGTGAGAGCCACATTTTGAAAAGGAGCCGCCCTCCATCTGTGAAGCTCTTAGGGCGAGAACCACATTTTGACAACGACTCGCCTCAACCCGTAAAACTCAGGTATTTGTTCGGAAAGGAAGTCCGCGGCGCTGGGACGAGAGCCACATTTTGAACGCGGCCCGTTGCACATCTTGAAGCTTGGGGGTCATGAGTGGTAGGAAGTCTCAGTCCAAACGCCCGGCTAGCCCTTCCGACCGGCCTCGCGGTGCGACATGGAGAAGTTATCTGTTAGGGGAAGGAATTGAGGAAGACTCTTGGGGCCTTCTGGGAGCTTCTTGTGGGCCTCTCGGAGGCCTCTTGGCAGCCCCCTTGGGTCTCTTGGGGGCCGTTCGGGGCTTCTTGGGGGCTTCTTTGGCCGTCTTAGGGCGTTCCTGGCCAGTCTGACGCCGTCGGAAGCCGTCTTGGGGGCCTCTCTGAACCGACTTGGGGCCCTCTTGGTGCGCTTCAGGGCCGTCTTGGAAGCCATCATGGGCTTCTTGGAGGCCTCTTGGGCCGTCTTGAGGCCCTGTTGGGGCCATCTTGGAAGGCCCGGAAATGCAATACTCATTGATTGTCGCAAGGTTTGTTGTTGGATTTTGGTATGTCGTGCCACAGCCTTCACACCAGCAAGGCTCCAAGACACTAGCTAGCCATCGACCTCGCGCCCTCCAGAACGAACCCGCGCTTTCCGTCCCTATGCCAAGCAGATCACGGAAAGAGCGAGGTACGAGTGATGACGTTCTGGTGGGGCGAAGCCTTCTAGGGGGGGGTGCAGGGGGGGGGCAGGGCGGGCCTGGGTGAATGGTAATGGCAAGTGTTTCATGTTTTTTTTCGAGTGAAGCGGCTCCCGGGCGGCTACCATGGCTTGTTTCTTCGTATTGCTTCGGATGCAACGGCCAGAGGGCTCCAAGACATCCCAAGAGGGCCCCCAAACGAGAGGGCTTTCCATAGGTTTTTACAGATCTTTCGGGTTCTCCTCCTTTCGGGCCTAGAAGGGCCCAAGACGGCCCAAGAGGCCCCAAATATCGTTCCAAGACGGCCCCAGAGGCGCCCCAAAAGGGCTGACAATTTGCCAAGAGGGCCCCCAGACGGGCCCAAAATGGCCCAAGAGGGCCCCAAGACGGCCCAAGAGGGCCCCAAGATGGCCCCAAGAGAGCCCAAGAGGCCCAAAGAGGGCCCAAAGAAGCTCCCCAAAGGGTCCCGAGAGGCCCCCAAGAGAGCCCCAAGACGGCCAAAGGCTTCAAAGACGCCCCAAGAGACGCTCAATAACACCATGGCTCCCATCAGCAAGCGGGGACGTAACAAGCTCTTGACACCACGGCTCACCAGAGCGCGGTGACGTAAAGAGCTCGTCACACCAAGGCTCCCAAGAGCGAGCGGCAACGGAAATGTCTCTGAGCACCAGGGCTCCCAACGGAGACGGCGACGCAACCAGCTCTTCACACCAAGGCTCCCAAGAGCGAAGGGTGCCATGAGCCATCTCGGGCAGGTTCCCGAGGCGCTCCTTCCGCTTCCCTGCCGGCATGGCCCCGGGTCGAGTGGCCTTCGGCCCCTCGCGTCACCGTGCCTGGCTTGTGGGTCCGAGCTCCGAGGGGTGCTCCGTGGATTCTCCTCGGAGCGGGGCCTCTTGGGGGCAGGTCTAGGGGGCCTCTCGGGAGCCCCTTGGAGGCCTCCTGGGGGCCTGTTGGGGGCCTGTTGAGGGCCTGCTGGGGGCCTCTCGGGGCCTCTCTGGGGCCTCTCTGGGGCCTCCTGGGGGCCCCTCGTGGAGGGGCCCTTGGCAGTCTTGCGCGCCTCTTGGGCCGTCTTGGGGCCCTCCTGGGCCGCTTTGGGGCCCTCCTGGGGGGCTCTGGGGCCGTCTTGGGGCGATCTTGGGGGCCTCTAGGGCCGTCTGGGAGCGTCGGGAAGCCGAAAAGGTGAGAACGCCAATATCCGGCAGAAGCCAGAGGGAACTCATTGCTGTTGGCCTCTTGGGGCCCTCTTAGGAGGCCTCTTGGAGGCGTCTTAGGGCGTCTTGGAGGTTTCTTGTGCCGTCTTGGGGCCATCTTTGGAACTCTTGGGGCGATGCTGGCACGAACAAGTCACACGGTAAGCTCGGCAAGCCCCCGAGAAGCCAAGGCAAGCCCAAGAAGATTTGGTAATTTTGGATCCAGGAGTGAGGACTGAAGGCGGATGTATCTATTGTGCACGGATGGAGGTCGGCTCCTTTTCAAAATGGGGCTCTCGCATCAAGGCCGCGCGCACTCGGGCAACAAGCAAGTATTCACATGCCCTCTGTTATGACGTCGTCCTTGGGATCTTCGTCCTCGCCTTCGCTCTCTGGGGCCTGAGGCGCCAACGCTGCAGCGGCCAGCAGCGCAGCCGCCTCACCCTCCAGTGTGGGGGTGCCGGGAACAGCATCGACATCCAGGAAGGCACGGGCGTCGCCTCCCAGTATCGTCGAGTTCAGCGGGTCACCGCCAGCACCTCGAGCTGCGTCGTCTCCACTGCGTGAAGCCTTGCCAGTCTGCTTCGCCCGGCTGCTGGCCGTGAGCATCGTAGAACTACGATCTCCAGTCGACCGCGCCGAAGGGCCGCTTGGCCGCCCGATCTGCCAGGACTCTGCCTCGAGCTTTCTCCCGCAGTCCCCGCAAGCCTCGCTGCACCTGCGGCAGCCCAGGGCGGAGGGTAAAACCCTTTGGACCTTGGGTGGGCCAGTGCTGCCGCAGGAGCTGCTGGCTCGTCCCCCTGTGCCGCGTCGGCGGCCCTGGAGCCAATATTGGGGCCCTCCTCCTCCTCCTCCTCCTCCTCCTCCTCCTCCTCGTCCTCCGCCGCGGGTGGCTTCTTGATGCCGCCTTGGGCCCAGGTGCCGCCACACTTGCACGTCCAGTCGGCGTCGCCGACTATGCGCCCACACTGGCACTCCCACTTCGTCTGCATCCAGGTCGGCGCAGCCTTCCCAGCGCCGTCGCGGCTCCAGCTGCAGCATCCGTCCTCGCGTCGCCCGCGGCTCCTCTGCCTCCTCGGCTTCTGCTGCAGGCGCTGTGGTCCGCCCCGAGCATCTTCATCACTGAGCTGAGCTGAGCTGAGCTGTGGCCCGCCCTGAGCGGCTTCGTCCACGGAGCGCACGCAGGCGCTGTCCGCCCTGCGCAGCTTCATCACTGAGCTGAGCTGAGCTGAGCTGCGGCCCGCCCCGAGCGGCTCCGTCCACGGAGCGCACGCAGGCGCTGTGGCCCGCCCTGGGCTGCTGCAGGCCCTGTGGCCCGCCAGGCGGCTCGGCAGGCGCGCCGCACCCCTCCTCGGCCCGCGGCCTCCCTCGGCCGAGCCCGCCCGTCCCGTGCCAGCTCGCACCGAGGCGTGCCAGCTCGCCCTGCTCGCTCCCTGCTGTGGGCAAGATGCATGCCCATACCCTCTGCCCCGTGGGAGTTTCGGGCACCCGAGGCGCCGTGGATCTGGGCACAAGAGTGGTCCTTGCGGATGCTGCAATGCGATCCACGGATCCACTCTGCCTCGGCCTTGTGGCGCCCCTTCCCACAGAGCCCGAGACGCAGTGGATATGGACATAAACCTTGCCCGCATCCTGCCCCGTCGGCTCCCCTGCCGCGCGGCGGCGGCAGGGCGAAGCAGCGGCTCGCCTCCGTCGAAGGCCCCTCCTCTGCGAGCGCCAGCCGCTCGGGCGGGGTGTCCCGGCGGCGGCCCTGGGCCCCCGGCTGCGGGGCAGCAGCTCTCGCGGTCGTGCTCGCTTGCCGACTCGCTGGAAGCGGGGCGAGCGAGGCTTGTGCCCCCCACCGCCCCGCGCTGCCGCCGCGGCGGTGGCAGCCAGGCGCGGCCGCCGCGCCGCCGATGGCGCGGGCGGCGCGCGTGAGCCTTGGCCCCCGAGGGGCTGCCCGTGTGCTGCTGGCCGGGCCGCCGCCCCCATCAGAGGTCGAGGTTGCTCCTCCGCCTCCTCCTTCGTCTCATCCTCCTCCGTCTCATCGGCCTTCTCCTCCGCCTTCTCCTCCTCCGACCCCTCCTCCTCCTCCGCCTCCGCCTCCTCCTCTTCCTCTTCCTACCCCTCCGCCTTCTCCTCCTCCTCCTCCTCCTCCTCCTCCTCCTCCTCCTCCTCCTCCTATTCCTCCTCCTCCTCCTCCTCCTCTCCTCCTCCTCATATCATCAGCATCATCATCATCATCATCATCATCATCATCATCATCATCATCATCATCATCATCATCATCATCATCATCATCATCATCATCATCATCATCATCATCATCATATCATCATCATCATCATCATCATCATCATCATCATCATCATCATCATCATCATCATCATCATCATCATCATCATCATCATCATCATCATCATCATCATCATCATCATCATCATCATCCTCCCTTCTCCCTCTGATCTCTCCTCCCTCCCTCCCTCCTTCCCTGTTTTCTTCCTCCCCCTCTTGCTGCCTCCTCTGGAGGAGGTGGCGAGGTGGGGGAGGGGGAGGAGGAGAAGGTGCGAAGAGAGGACGAGCTTCTCCCTCCCCCCGTCCCGCCTGCCCTCGTCGTCGTCGTCGTCGTCGTCGTCGTCGTCGTCGTCGTCGTCGTCGTCGTCGTCGTCGCCCTCCTCCGCCTCCGCCTCCTCCTCCTCCTCGCCGCGAAGGTGCGAGGGTCGCGCGCGCCTGCCGGGAGGGCCCCTGGGCCGCGCCGCGGGAGCCCGGCGGCGAGGGGCCCGCCGTGGGCCCAGGCCCGGCAGCGCGGGCCGAGGCCCTCGGCTCGGCGTATCGGGCGCAGCGCGCGCGCGGCGCCCCGAGGCGCCGTCGGATGATGCGCGGCGCGCCTCGCCGCTGGCGTGATCGGGGGCCCTCCCCCGCCCGCCTGTCAGACGGGGTCTCGAGGAGGAGGAGGGGGAGGAGGGGGAGGAGGAG
>CAUYUJ010016181.1:244063-291594 GCA_963575745.1 Prorocentrum cordatum | reverse complement strand
GAGGAGGAGCGAGGAGGAGCGAGGAGGAGCGAGGAGCAATACAGGGCGACTGATGTACATTATTCGCGTAGGCATCCGTCCGCCCGCTTCACACCTGGCACGGGAGCCCGGGAACCTCGCGAGGTACACCTCAAGGAGAAGCCACAATGGCGCAACAGCGATGCCGTACATTATCCTGCAGGCTTCTGAGTATTAGAAATGAAGGCTGGTCGTTACTTCATTACGGATCTACCAAGGACTGAAGGAACCAAATGGAGTGCTCTTGGCTAACTAGATCAGTGGACCAAACCCCAGTATAACCACATACGACAACATAGCGTTCGACGGCGAGCAGTAAAAAGGAAACTAGCAATACAATTCACGACACCAACGCCAGCAATACACTTCAGTCCGACACATCATACTACGACATCGAGACGAAGACGGGACACAGATGGCACAGATGACGGCGGCAGGCAACACGCATGCAATGAATGGGCATGCAAGGGATGACAGTAGTTTGGCCTAGGCGATCGGGGCACACACGGACAACAAAAGCTGCTTGCGCGCGCCTGTCATCGAGTTAAAACACATCGCCATACAACTACGGTTGGCTCATACTACTTCTGTACACGCAGCAACTATTGCCACCATGCATGCCATGATACGTTACTTCGCCGCAGCAGCGCTTGCTCAAGCGATGACCAACTTTGCACAGCTTTTCGGTGCCTTACACAGAGCGCTGGCAATCATTCAAAGCGACATACATGTACCTTACACTGCTACACATGATGATGTGTTTGTAGTGCACACCGACGAGTGGTCGAACTCACCGCGCTTAGTTCCAGAACCAGCCATGGAAACATGGATGGCACACTCTGAAAACAAGCGACGGCCAACTCACACGTGCAAAAAAAAAAACAACATACTAGAACGACAATACCGTATAACCGCCAACCGCTACGAGAACGACGGCAACGATTACCTTCCCCCACTCTCAAAAGCGAAAAGAAAATACCGACGCGGGAGCCACTACAACGCACAGCAACAACTGACCACCACGACCCCGAGACAGCAACCACGCCCAGGGCACGCGTACAAGGGAATAAGCAAGACGAGATCACGGATGCCTACCTCGACAAGAACTGCGTCTACATATCCTGGCACTTTGAACATGAATTCATGCCAGTTCCCACCAGAATGGAGTGGGCCCACGCAGTCAGCGAAAGCCACATTGCAGTAGCTTACCTACGAGCCGAGGCTACATCCAACTACTGCAGACACGACTCAACGACGCACTCAGCAAATACAGAAGGCCATGAGCTCATGCGACAACACACAGCCACTGGGCCCAACGATCACGCGACATTCTCTTCCCGTCACGCACAATGCAGGCGCGACGGACAGCCATTCATGCCAGGCGGCGCTGAAGACGACGACATACGACGACAGGTCATCATCGACCTTCCATGGGATAAGCTTTCCGACGACATCGACAACGACAACATACGACTCAAGCAGCCAGGCTGCAGCAAAGACGGCACCGAGAAAGACCTCGAACAAACTTTCTACCGCATCTACAATCAGCAGCACACTAAGCGATACCAATCCGCGCTAGACGAGACCAGCGGCATACACACAAGATAGAAGACTACGATCGACAACGCATTCAGTTGCCCAATGCCCAGAGGCGAGAACAACATAGTGACAGGATCAGAACTACTACCACTCACCAGCCTACTGGCAGACGCTCTCCACGCATCGGGAGCAACAGCACTGCGCCCGCTATTGGCCACATCAATCGTCGACAAGTCCCACAAGCAAATCACGCCACCTACGACTTACGACCAGCCCGGCTACGTTGAACAACGAGAGGCACCGAGCTATATATCGCGGAGGTGCTCGACGGATGGACAGGTGCGGCGAGACATCCCGCACCACTAGCAATACGCCAACCGAACTACCACTGACACTCTACGAGCTCCTAGCACCAACACCGCGCAGGCCCGCTTGGCCACCGACCATCGGTGGGCTCTATCTGCACCCAAGGCATCACATGCGACACGTGGTCACGACTGGCCAACCGATACATGCCATACCTGCGACGCGCATACCACACCCACTACGTGCGACCTTTGTCCACGAGCCCCCCAACACGTCGGGGAGTATTGGCCAACGTGACGGCCTCAACTTGCACTCCGATTGGATGCAACAACAGCTGGAGCAACGAGAGCAATCGGAGCAAATAGACTACGAGTAACAGGGCAGCCTACGCAAATACTGCTCATGACACGCATTACCACCACAAGATTATTGAGGGCCCACGATGATATGTTTGCCTTTTCCAGATAATCTCGGCTGCCCAATCCTGATCGTGACCAGGTCGGCGCCTGCAGCGAGCGACTCTCCATCTTCGTGGGCCGAAGCCGCCCTCGAAAGTTTGCGCTTAAGGTCGTCTCCAGAATCGCCCAGCACAGACTCGTAATCAAGGTCGACCAGCTCGGGCCCGTCGCCGGGTAAGTTCCACTCCTCGAAAAACTCATCGCGAACTCGCTGCCAGCAGTCCGCCGCTTCACGGTCCCAGCCAGCCTCGGGAAGGGTAGCAATCGCCGCACCCGTCGGCCCAGTGACGTAGGACCAGATCTTCGGACCTGCGGCCAGCAACTCAGTCTTCAAGAGCTTCCACGTGTGTCGCATGCGCTGGTGAAGGCGAGGGTGGTCCTGCCAAAAGAGTACCCGCTGCTTCAGCAACTGCTGTCGTAAATGTCAACTCCGTCACATGCGACGTCAAGCAACGTAGTGAGGCAACGTCCAGCTGCTTGCCCCGCAGCCGCTGCCGCTGCCTGCCTGCGTCACCGCAGTAGAGCATGACCTGCGAACCCTCGAATCTGGCGCCCATAAACTCCCTGGGGCAGCGAGCCTGTGGCCCAGAGGCCTCTGGCAATCCCAGCCTGCTGAGCTGCGCGTCTCAGGCGCATAATCTTCTTGGCGCGCGTGGCGGCCTAGCGAGCTCTGTCTCCAGCCTTCTTCTGGATCCTGCGGGTGCCAGCGCGCGTGCCAATGCCTAAGTTAGCGGCCACCGTCATAGCCGTCACAGGTAGTCCCTTGCGCCTCAGGCCCTGCTCCAGCTTCTGACGCTCCCGACGGCAGTTGGCCAGTACCACCGTCTTCTCAGAGACTGTGACGCCAGCCTTGCGAAGGGCAAGTTGCAGATCAGCGCCGCCCTGGATCAGGCAGTTGACGACAAGATTGGCGGCGCCCTCGACGCGCGCCACTGTCTCGCCCACGAAGGCCCAAAGGGCGACGCGCGCAGCGCGCCGCTGCGCATGCGCAATGATAGGGGGCAACGAGAGACGAGCCAACATCACGCCTTGAGGCGAGTCAGCCACGATGCCCTGCTCAGATGCGCTCCGCAACCCATCTCTGACAGCGCAAGGCCCTTGGGGCAAGGGAGAGCTGCACCTCCAACAGCTGTGAAATAGCTGGAAACTGCTCGTCTAGGCCAACCTCGATGAGACGACCAGGAGGAGGGGGAGGAGGAGGAGGAAGAGGAGGAGGAGGAGGAGGAGGAGGAGGAGGAGCGAGGAGGGAGGAGGAGGAGGAGCGAGGAGGAGCGAAAGCGAGGAGAAGCGCGAGGAGAGGCGAGAGAGGAGCGAGGAGGAGCGAGAGGAGCGAGGGAGGAGCGAGAGGAGCGAGGAGAGGAGAGCGAGGAGTGCGCGAGGTGGAGCGAGGGAAGGAGGAGCGAGGGGAGCGAGGAGGAGCGAGGAGGGAGGAGGGAGCGAGGAGGAGCGAGGAGGGGCGAGGAGGCGCGAGGGGGCGCGAGGAGGAGCGAGGAGGAGGAGGAGGAGGAGGAGCGAGGAGGAGCGAGGAGGAGGAGGAGGGGAAGGAGGAGAAAGAGGAGGAGAAGGAGGAGCGAGGAGGAGCGAGGAAGAGGAGGAGGAGGAGGAGAAGGAGGAGGAGGAGGGAGCGAGGAAGAGGAGGAGGAGGAGGAGGAGGAGGAACGAGGAGGAGGAACGAGGAGGAGGAGGAGGAGGAGCGAGGAGTAGGATGGAACTCGCCAAACCAAAAAGCGAAGCATCTCCGAAAATCCTTGAACCAGGAAGCTCATCTCTGAAAGTCCTCTGGAGGAGAAGGAGGAGAAGGAAAGGCAGGAGGACGTTTCGGGAATGAGCGGGAGGAGGAGGTCAAGGGATGGTCGATGAGGGAGCGAGGGTATGTGACAAACTAGCTTGACAGAGAAATCTGAGCAGCCGGCTTCCGTTATGTAACTTCGGTTTCTGGTTGAGAGGGCTGTTTATCATCATTATTTGTTGCACTGGTAAATCGTTTTGAATAGACCCGCGCTGTTAGCGATCCCACGGTTGCAGGCGGCAGTGACTGCTTGTTCATGTGTTTTTCCCCTAGGCGGATTGCGCATCGAATGAGCGAGGATGCGTCGACGGCCCGCAAGCAGCTGGGACACAACACTGGGCAACTTCATACAACAACTAAACACGGAGCGTGCATTCGCGGGCGCACGAGCCCGTTCCAACCGATTTATACGCCAAGTCACCTGTCGGCCTGTCGGGACTCGCCAGACCGCTCATCCGAATCCGAGCTACCTCGAATCGAACTCTAGGAAGGCCGCGCTGCATTAACGACCGCGCGGCACACCGCATGCACGCGCTAGCGGCCAGCCCAGGGGCTCACAAACTGCAAAACCAGCACGAGCGCCCTTTAAACACCAGCCAGCCAGCGACATATGCTTTGGGGTTTCGGGGCTCTTGGGTGGTAGGCTAGTGGTAGGATCTGATTTGTGGGTTTGCTGTTATATGTTCCGACGAGGCACGCTGGCGCTGGCAGGCACTCGGCAACTCAAATTCACATGGCGAGCGAAGCCACATCAAGCAATAATGTGCCCCATAATTGACATCCTCCAACAGCGGGTCGCTGTTCTCCTCGCCGAGGGTCAGCTGGCTCACGCGCAGCTTGCCCGACGCAGCCGACGTCGAAGTCGCCTTCGGGTGGGCGTCCTGAGCGGGGCAGGGCCCTGCTCTGCCCGCCGGCAGGGGGGGGGCGAAGAAACGAGAAGGAAGAAGGGCGCCTCGGTGGAGGGGAAAACGGAAGGATATTAAGATGAGGAGGAAGGATGTGGAGGAGGAAGACGCGGAGGAGGAGGAGGAAGAGAAGAGGAGGAGTTTCAGGAGGAGGAGGAAGAAGAAAAAGACGAAGAGGAGGAGGATGAGGAAGGGGGGCAGAGCAGGGGCCCGATGTTCTGGCGGCCGCGTTGGCAGCTGGCGCCGGCGAGGCGACTCGCCGCGGGGGGCCAGTGGGGGGGTGGAGGGAGAGAGAAGGGGTGGGGCCCTCGACGCAGTCGCCCTCCTCCTCTTCCTCCTCCTTTTTCTCCTCCTCCTCCCTTTTCTCATCCTCCGCCCCCCCTCCCCCTCCCCGTTTTTCTCATCCAAATCCCTCCTGGTCAGTCTGACTTCCTCCTCTCTGATCCTCCTCCTCCTCCTCCTCCTCCTCCTCCCTCCTCCTTCCCCCTCCTGGAGTCCTTCCACTTCTCGGCGTCTTCCTTCGAGACCATCCTGCCCACGGGGCCCCTCATGAGCCTGGCGCCCTCGACGCCGAGGAACTCGTCGCGCGGCACAAGGCGCGCGAAGCTAACCTGAGCTAGAGGCTGAGGAGTCGGAGGAGGAGGCCGAGGAGTCGGAGGAGGAGGAGGAGGAGGAGGCTGAGGAGTAGGATGGAGGAGGAGGAAGGCAGGAGGGAGGAGGAGGAGGAGGAGGAGGAGGGGAGGAGGCAGAGGGGAGGGAAATGGAAAGGAAGAAAGGCGGAGGAAGGAGGGAGGGGGCCTCCCGTGCCACACCCTCTGGTTTTCTTGACCCCTCCCGTTTCGTCTACGCTTTATCTTCCCAGAAGCTCTCGCGCCCACAGTGCCCGACGCAGACAGCGACAACGACGGCCACCCTGGGCCTCGATGGTCTCAGTCGCGATGCCGTTCGCATAGCGGAACAGGAAGCATTCCTTCTCCTGCTCGACCTGTGGGAGGGGGGATTCGTGAGCGGGGCAGGGAGGGGAGAATGTGTGGAGGCAGGTCCTCCGCCTCCCCCCTCCCCTCCTCCTCCTCCTCCTCCCCCCCCTCCTCCTCCTCCTCCTCCTCCTCCTCCTCCTCCTCCTCCTCCTCCTCCTCCTCCTCCCTCCTCCTCCTCCTCCTCTTTCTCCTCCTCTTTCTCCTCCTCTTTCTCCTCCTCCTCCTCCTCCTCCTCCTCCTCCTCCCCCCCCTGGCTCAAGACCTTCATGCTGTAGGACTGGCTCTCGGGGGGCACCCGCGCAGGCGCGAATATGTCCGTGCCGCCCATGGCGCAGCCGCCCTGCTCGCCATAGAAATCAATGCCGAAGGCGGTCGTGATGTAGATGCTACCCTTGGTTGGAATCCTGGTCACTTTGCCGAAGAACGACATGCGCGCCTTGCTGTCGACGCCAGTCGCTGGGTGTGAAAACAGCTCCTTGGCGTCCTTCTCCAAGATGACGTTGTCCAGCCCGTTATCAGGTTTCTGCCCAGGCTGCCCTGGCCCGAGCGCCAGCTGAACCAGGAACATCTCCAGCTTCTTCACGAATTTGTTGATGACGGCGTTGTTCATCGCCATGAATGCCAATACGCTCTTGTCGTTCGCGTCGGCGGCAGCAGCGGCGTCGACGAGGGGCTCGGGACCGGTTGTCGCAGGCGGCTCCGCCTTCGGCGCGACCTCCTTGATCTCGGTCTCCTCGGCTGCTTCGGCGGGCATCTCCGAGTCGGGCATCGGCGCGCCGCTGGCAGGTGGCGCCTCGTTCTCCAGAAGGTTCTCCCAAAAGTCGACCCACTTCTCAATGGTGACCGAGCGAAGCTCATACGCTGTGAACTCAACGATGTTCTTGCGAATGACCTCGAGGGACTAGAAATAGTTCTTATTCGTAATCCTGTGATCCCCCCCGACCATGCGCTCCAGAACTGCGATCGTCACCTCGTACCTGCGGCGAACCCAGCTGCCCATATCCTTGAACGCATCGAAGACACCGCAGGAGACCACCTCTGCAGTCAGCTTGCCACCCACATCGGCGTCGCCAATGGGCCGCCAATGCTGAAAGCCACGGAATCTGTCATGGCCTTGGCAAACTGGATGCGGCGCTTGGGGAACTCGGCGAAGATGTGCGGCGCAATCGTCTGCAGGACATGCTTGACCACAACCCCCGGGGCGTCGGGCGCTGACGCAGCGGGCGCACAATTGCCGCAGCTGATAGCAGACCCCACCACGCGCATGATTGTCAGGTACTCGGGCCTGAGCCTGATCGGCGTAGAGGCGTTCACTTCTTTGTTGGCGCGGTAGAGCCCCACGATGAACGCCCTGTCCGCGTGGAATGGCTTCAAGGGGTCGAGGATCGAAAGAAGCTTGGCATCAAGTGTGTTCGAGTCGTCCTTCGAGTCGGCCATCTCTGAATCTTGCAGCTCCTCCTAGATGGTCGGCAACCTGGTCCGGGCTGATAGCCCCGTCGATCTCGAGCGCGTGTGCGATGACATCCTTGTGAGAGGTCATGATGAGCAACTTAATCTGCGGGCGAACCAAACTCCATTTCGTCAGGATCTTGCCGTCGATCTCCACCAAGCCAGTGAAAGCGAACAGCAACCCTTTGAACAGCGCGTCTGCCATGGGGGCCTTCTTCCACTTCTCCATCAGGACGGACTTCACCGGGAACTCCACCGCAGCAGCCAGATCATGGAACCAGAGCTTGTCCTTGCGCTCGCCGCCCTCTGTCACGTGGGCGACCATCTCTTCCTCGGGGATTCTCGGGAGGGCCTTGGCCTTGGCTTTTCCCTTGGCCTTCCCTTTTCCCTTGGCCCTGGGCGTGGGCCCCGGCGCAGGGGTCACCGCGGGCGCCGTGGGATCGCCATCAGGTCCTTTCTGCTTCTTGGAGCTGCTGTCGCTATCTCCGCATTCGCTCGGGCTGTCGGAAACGTCGGCCGCGGCAGCAGAGGCGCCGCGGTCGGTATCGCTCTCCATCTTGTCGACCCAGTCGGCAAGCATGGACAGCTCGCCTGCGGCAGTGGAGCCGGCAGCGGAGGCGGCCGACGAATCCTTGCCTGCCTTCGGCGAGCGAAGAACGGTATAACATATTTTTTCCGCCGTCGGGCCGTCGGGGACACCTGCCCCTGGGCCCCTGGGCGGCTGGAAAGTTTGCACCCCTACGGCGCCACCGCAAGGGCATAAACTGTCCTGCCGCCCTAGGGCGTGTGTCCCCGACAGCGAAAAAGTTTACGTTATACCGTTCTTCGCTCGCTAATGTCTTGCGCTTGTTGGCCTTATTCTTTTTGAGGAACAACACAGACCCACCGATCGGCAACTTCAGGAGGCCGATGAAAGACATCATCTTGCCGTAGGTCTCGGAGTGGGCCAGGTCAATCATGCGATACTTCTCCACGGCGACGTCGGTCTCGGCCATGGGCAAGACACACTTCAAGAGCTCGAGCAGCGCCAGATTCGAGATCGCTGAGTTGACGCTGCCATTGAAGGCGTCTCCGTTGAGCATCATGCAGCAGTCGTAGCAGGCGCGAGCCATCCTGATCGGGCCGACTCTCTTGTCAAGGAGTTCGCAATGGGATTCCACGAACGCTTTGAAGTCGTTGTAGATCCCAAGCGCGAGCATCTTGTTCTTGAAGTTCTTGCAATATTTGTAGTGGTCCCAATGCTGGTAGGCCTTCTGCTTATCGCCGATGTACTTCATGTACTGGGCTTCGTAACGAAGCGGCCCCTTCTTTGGGCATCCGCCCACGGCGATGGCATTCTGCACAGCGTAGTCCCTCCGCCCGGTGGCCGCTATGGACGAATACTCGATGAGCTCAATGGAAGAATCCTGAGCTCCTGAATGCAATCTGTTATGGGCTCGCTTCGCCCACCTCGAGACGTCCGACGGCGTACGCGGGTTCAAGATGAGGACATGCGTCAAGCCACGCTCGGCCGCGCCGACGACGAACTCGTTGAATGGATCGGCCACGGCAGCGGCGCAGAAACTCTCCGTGAGGGTGGCGGCCGCGAGAAGGGTGTAAGTGCACACGTCGCCGTTGCCAGGCTTCGACGTCACGGGGATCGCAATGGGGCAGCCCCTGCACCACATCTGGATGCCGTCCTCCGTGATCTTCTTGGCGTACTTGCGCACGGTGGACGCCATCGCGCGGTCGTTGTGCTCGTTGCGGGTCAAGGCGTGCTTCAGATTCTCGAGGTCGGCTCTCTTCCTGCCGTCGCTGAGAACGACTGCGCCCCTCGCAGGGCCAGTCAAGGTAACGCCCTCGGACCAGTCCTCATCCTTGCGCAGGTAGAAGGGGACGGTAGCGCCTGCGACGCCAAAAAAGGAAGGGCCGTTCTGGGGGACGAGGAGGGGCGGGGGGGGGAGGAGGGGGAGGAGGAGGAGAAGGAGGAGGAGGAAATTGCTAGAAGGGGCCCCGAAAACTGGCGACGCAATTCTTGGATTTCCGATATGAATCGCCTGAAAAAAGGGAACGGGGCCCCCCCGAACATGCCATCTCTGATTCTCCCCCCTCTGTGAATGTTAGATCCCCCATTCCTCTCTTTCCTCGCACTTTCTGCTTGATTGTAGCATGTAGATCTCCAAGATTTTGAGCCACCTCCTGGACCCCTGCAGATTCGAGAACCTGTCCTCGATTGTCAGGCCGCCAGTCAACTCTCGGAATGGATCGAACGGTTGCCCGGTGGCGACCTCCACCTCAGGGCCGCGGCCGTCAGGGGACAGGGGGGCTGCGCCAGAGTCGGACATCGAACCTGCATGCGCTTCCTGGAAGGATTCGGGCGCCTGGCCCGAAAGAGCGTTTTGCTTGAGCAGCAAAGCCTCAGGCAATGTCATCCTCCTTTTGCTTCTCATTCTCATAATCATTTTTATTTTCCTCCTCCTCCCTCCCTCCTCCCCCCCTCTCCTCCCCCTCTCCTCTCCCTCCCTCCCTCCCCCCCCCTCCCTCCTGTCCTCTTGCCAGCCTATCGCTTCGCCCCTGCCAGCCAGGCGAGCCCTGCGGCGCCCGTTGCCAGAGCGGCCCCAGGACATCAAGGTCGCCGGGCGGGGCTATCCAGGGGGGGGAAATGAGGGCGGTGGATCTGGGCGCGCCCTGCTCCTACTCCTCTTGCTCTTTCTTCTCCTCCTCCTCCTCCTCCTCCTCCTCGCCCTCTGGGTAGCGATGGCTGCACATGATGTCTTGCTTTTCACATTGGGCAGATCCCAACCCCCAGTCTCACTCCTCGTCGCTATCTTCGCTCATCGGACCAGCCGGTATCCGAGGCATCCTCGGTTGCAAGAGCGATCTCGCTCACATCATCAACGTCGCACCCCTGCGAAGCAATGCATCTAACGAGCGAAATTAAACATGTGCCCACGCGACACCCATGCAGCTGATGGACATACCATTCCCAACCTGGTTCAACATGCAAGCCCTCCTTCTCGGAGGAAAGCCGAACATCTCTCTCTGATGGAAAAAACGAAGTCTGCGCGCCGAAATGACAGAATCCAAAGTCTCGCGCAGACATCGGCATATTGTGCACCAAGCCCTTCTCCTCTGGCGTGAGCCAGCGATTGTGTCTAGTGCTACAAATCATATCAGCTTTGCGAATAATTGCGTGGAGCTTGTTCGAAGCCGTGAAACTGGCCCGCGCAGAAGCATTCTGGCCAATGGAGCGAGCTCCGTCCTTATCACCCAATTTGAACTTATAAGACTTCAGGTTTCGAAATTCCCAATCTGTCATGGCGTGATCCCAGGCAGACTCAACCGCGTTCTTCCTCTCGGCTCGCGTCACCTGGTGCAGATTGACGACATCATCGTTCTCTGAAACTGATGGTCTGCCACGCGCCCAAGCAAGCTCAATGTTCCAATCGTCGTCCCCGGAGTTAGCTCGGAAGTACGCGCCCCATGAAAAGTCAAACGGGCGTTTCGCATCGAAGGCGAACTGTTCCCAACACACAGAGAGAGGGTGCCCGATCCCGACAATGATGAAGCCTTTGTGGAACATGATCGTGAAGCGCCGCCTGCGTGCAAAGGGTTGCCCGTACTCGCTGAGGCACAGCACGACCGAGAATCTTGGATCCACAATGTAGTATTCTCCAAGCTCGTCTTGCAATAGTTTCAACGGGCATTCGCCAACGGTTTCATTGAATACTATGCGTTCCTGAAGGAGGCGCCTCTGAGCGCACCATGCAAACCATGCGCAGACGCGCTGCCCAGACGCTCCCAGACGTAATCCAATGTTGCTCCAAGCAACGCATTCTGTTCCAGCAATGTGTACATCAACTTTTGTGCACCAACACAACTCATTGTGCGATGTGCAAAGAAACCGTGAAACTACAACGTTCTTCCGCTTGAGCACTTTCTGGAGGTCCTCGAAGATCATGGTCGGTGAATTGGCGATGAGCGCGGTCCTCGCGCTCGGGTTCAAGGCGTCGTTCATGTCCTCGTAGATACACCGAGGTGGATGTGGGAGCAGCTGGAGCTCATATCTACAGTCTTGGTCGAGTTCAATTGCCCACGAGGCCCTCGATGGAACGAGCTGCTCCCCTGCAAAATGACCAAGGGCTTGCAATATACCATGGAGCGAGGTCTCGGCGCAGCCGACTCCGGAGAAGGCGGTGGAGACCGTCATCCCGCCTTGTGCGTTCAAGACTCTCGCCATTTTGCCAAGATCGCAGCCTGCAGAAGCGCAGCCCAATGCGTGCTCGGCCCACATAGTGGCTTCAACCAAATTCGCTGAACCATCCAACCGCTTCGGGCACGGAAGGCCACGTGGGCCCAGGAGTGGAAACATGTTGGGCAATGATTGCTCAGTTAGCTTTATCCCTGGCGGTGTCCAGCAAGCTGGTGGATAGACTGGGCGCCGAACAGGTTGAGCACAAATTGCGACGGATGGTCTTGCGGATTCTGGATCTCGATACACCAGATTTCGTAATAAAAGGGAGGGGGTCTCATTTCGGGGGGCTTCCAGGCTATCCTGGAAGGCCTGGGGGGTCTGGGGACGATGTGTTGGAGGGTTATCCCACGGGGGGGGTCTAAAACTTCTCGTCTGGGAGGGTTGAGACCCCCTCCCTTTTATTACGAAATCTGGAATAGCAAATGTCGCTTTGCACCGCAGGGAAACGCCAATTTCGGGGTGTAGAAATATTCGATGTCGAGTCGGGCGTGTCCTTCTGAAAAGACCCGGGACCCCGTCGAATAGACGTAGTATCGCAAGGTTTCGCGAAGCTCGAAAGCGTTCGCCTTCGAACGAGCAACGAGTTGCGACTGGCAGGAATAGATATAAGCCATAGTAAATATCAGCACTAGGCGTCATCAATGATTGTCAATGCTCCTCTTCCTCTTCCTCCTCTTCTTCCTTTCCCTCATGCTCTGCCTTCTCATCACGGTGTAGACAGAGGAGGATGGGACGCGGGGCTCGTTTCTCTTTCCTTTTGGGAGCTTGAGGCGGGGCGAGGACGAGGACCAAGGGATCTCAAGAGGAAACTGTTGAAAGGCAGAGTTGCATTTCCTGCGCCCAGGGCTCGGGGCAGAGCAGATGGTCGCCCCATGCGCCATGTCGTCCTATAGCGAGCACAGTCGCACAGGCCCATTGAAACGCGTGCGACCTTCGCTCCCGAGCGCGTGCTTCCACCAGCGCATCAAATGAAACAGGGGTGCATTTTGCCAGGGTGGTGTTGCCAGTCCATTTCGATTTGCATGCGCCTGCTCTCTCATGACAGCGGGTGGGGGCGCCCTCCTTAAGGCCAGGGAGGTCGTGGGTTCACCAGAGACAATCTCCGACGGCAAGGATATCACGGCGTCATTCAGACATGATATCTGAAGGCCAGGACGCCTCCGCGTCCTTCAGAGATCATCTCTGACTGCCCGGGGGACTGGGGGCCCTTCAGAGATGATCTCTGGAGGCCACGGGGCGGGGGGGGTGGTCCTTCAGAGATGACCTCTGAAGGCCAGGGGTACTGGGGGTCCTTCAGAGATGATTTCTGAAGGCCACGGGGCATGGGGGGTCCTTCAGAGATGATCCCTGAAGGCCAGGGGGGCAGGGGGGTGGCCTTTCAGAGATGATCTCTGAAGGCCAGGGGGGCTGGGGGGGGGCTTCAGAGATGATCTCTGCAGGCCAGGGTCTGGGGGCCCTTCAGAGATGATATTTGAAGGCCAGGGGGGCTGGGGCCCTTCAGAGATGATCTCTGAAGGCCTGGGCGGGGGCCAGGGTCCTTCAGAGATGATCTCTGAAGGCCAGGGGACTGGGGGTCCATCAGAAATGATCTCTGAAGGCCAGGGGGCTGGGGGGGTCCATCAGAGATAATCTCTGAAGGCCAGGGGGGCTGGGGGGCCCTTCAAAGATGATCTCTGAAGGCCAGGGGGGCTGGGGGCCCTTCAGAGATGATCTCTGAAGGCCTGGGCGGGTGGCCAGGGACCTTCAGAGATGATCCCAGAAGGCCAGGGGGCCTGGGGGGGGCCCTTCAGAGATGATCTCTGAAGGCCAGGGGGCCTGGGGGTCCTTCAGAGATGATCTCTGAAGGCCAGGGGGGGGCTGGGGGCCCTTCAGAGATGATCTCTGAGCCAGGAGGGTCGGGGGTGGATCTCAAGGGGGGCTGCGGGTCCGTCAGAAATGGAAGGCCGTGGGGGGGGGTGCCAGGGTCCTGCAGAGATGATCTCTGAAGGCCAGGGGGGCTGGGGGGCCCTTCAGGGATGATCTCTGAAGGCCAGGGAGCTTGGGGGGGTTCCTTCAGAGATGATCTCTGACGGCCAGGGTGCATGGAGGTCTGTCAGAGATGATCTCTGAAGCACATCCAGCCCCCGGGCCGTCAGCGATCATCTCTGAAGGGCCACCAACCCCCCTCGCCTTCAGAGATCATCTTCGAGGGGCATCCTGCCCCGTCTGGCCCCCAGAGATCATCTCTGGAGGCCCCTCGAGCCCCCTGGTCTTCAGATATTGTATCTTAATGGAGATGTCCGTATACTTCGGATGCCATATCTGAAGAATACCTTGACATATCTGAACGCCCCCCCCCCCCCCCCCCCCCCCCCCCCCCCCCCCACCCCACCCCCACACCCCCCCACCCCCCCCCCCGCCCCCCCTCCCCGCGTCGACAAAAGGTCCCACAAATTCCGATCGAGACGGTTTCTGGCGCTTCCCTGGCCGTCGGAGATCATCTCTGAATGGGGGGTGCCCCCATATCATTCGGATGCCATATCTGAAGATGCCTTCACATATCTGACCCCCCCCACACCCCCACCCACCCACCCAACACACACACCACACCTCACACACACACACACATACACACCACACACGCACACGCACACGCACACGCACACGCACACGCAACGCGCACGCGCACGCGCACGCGCACGCGCCACGCGCAACGCGCACGGCGCACGCGCACGCGCACGCGCACGCCACGCACACACGCACGCACGCACGCGCGCACGCGCGCACGCACGCACGCACGCACGCACGCACGCACGCACGCACGCACGCAACGCACGCACGCACGCACGCACGCACGCACGCACGCACGCACGCACGCACGCACGCACGCACGCACGCACGCACACACACACACACACACGCACACACACACACACACACACATCTCGACAAAGGAACATCCTTGGGAATCCCAGGGGGGCCTCCACCCCGACGGGAATTCCGGGAATTCCAGGGGTCCACCCACCTCGACAAAGTGATCCCAGAGGTCGTCTTTGAAAACCCCCCACCCCGCGCTCTGCTTCTGCATTCGTAACCTCCATACATGATATATGACCCACCTCTTCCGCTCATCCACCCCCCTCCTCCACGCCCCTCCCTCCTGGCAAATGCTATCGCATGTTGTGTTTGTGGTCGCCCCGCCCTCTCTCTCTCTCTCTCTCTCTCTCTCTCCCTCTCTCTCTCTCTCTCTCTCTCCTCTCTCTCTCTCTCTCTCTCTCTCTCTCTCTCTATCTCTCCCCCCGTCGTTTCTTTGTTTATATTATTTTTCTTCTCTCTCTTCTCTCTCTCTCTCTCTCTCTTTTTTTTGTTTTCTCTCTCTCTTTCTCTCTCTCTCTCTCTCTCTCTCTCTCTCTCTCTCTCTCTCTCTCTCTCTCTCTTCTCTATATATATATAGATCTCTTCTCTCTCTCTCTCTCTCTCTCTGTTCTTTCTCTCTCCTCTCTCTCTCTCTCTCTCTCTCTCTCTCTCTCTCTCTCTCTCTCCCTCTCTTTCTCTCCCCCTCCCTCTCTCTTGATTTGTCGAGTAGCAGATCACGCATGACATGGTTTGATTGCAGTGCTTTCCCTTTTGCACAGCGTCTTTAAACGTGCAACGCTATATCTTTTGAACGCGTGCATGTGCGTCGTGCGCCTGACCCACCATGATGATAGTTTCAGCGATGATGTCCTGAGATGCAAGTGAATGATGACCCCCGCCCTCCCCAGTCCAGGCTGGCAAAGACATTGGAAGGTCGGCCGAACCAACTCTTGCGCAATAGCTAGCGCCACACGCCCTTGCACATATCACACAACCCCGCATATCTGAGAGGGCCGCCCGCTAGCTCGGGCACAGGGGGCAAGTCCTCAACCTCGACGCGCAAGTCCCCATCCTTGCGCACCCTAGCTGCACATTCGAAGTGAAAGTCGAGCAAGCAACAAGTGCACCTGCTCGCATCCCCGCCCTTGCCGCACAACTTACAGGCATGCCCCGTGGCACCATCTATTTGCCCAGCTTGCGCGCGGGCAAAATCAACGAGACGGCCGACAAGGGTCTCCAAACGAACGATCGCTGGGGGCACAGGTTCTCGGAGCGCTTTGGCTTTCTACAGCGGTGCCCCGGTATCCCATGCAACAACGTCCTCTGCGTTGCATTGCTTCTCTCGAACCCCTCCAGGGCGCGACGAAGCTGGCTCCCAAATCGGCTTTTTTGTTCTTGGGTCGATGCGAATCCTCGCGCCGATTCTGCGGCGCCATTCACTCCAGCAAACGTAAAACACTTCACGGGCGTTCTTGGCCAACGAAATCCGGTGATGGCTCGCATCTGCCCCGGCCGCGCCGGCTGGGGGGCCCTGGGCCTGCCTGAGAGCCTCAAGAGACGAACGAAGTGCAACCGACCACTCGGCGGCAACGGCGACAACTTCAGCGGCTGGCGCGTCAGCGGGCTGTTCGGGCCCCTAGTCTCCAGCTAGCACTGCGGCTGCGGCCAATGCGACCGCAGCGCCTTCTGGGCGACGGGGGCAGGGGGGGCTGCCCCATTGCTGGCACGAAATAAACGAAGGCCCAAGAAGGCCCCAAAAGGGCGTGGGAAACGCATATCGATGTTCAAACATATGTTCCGCCTCTGATGGTTCCCCCCCCCCTTCTACTAATCCTCCTCCTCCTCCTCCTCCTCCTCCTCCTCCTCCTCCTCCTTCTCCCCCCCTCCTCAGACGAGCAGATTTGGTTATTCTTGCGGTTCGGCCCCCTACTCGTGGCGCGAGTTCCTCAGAGACCCCCACTCTCGTTTCAATATCCGCCCCCCCCCCCCCTGCATTTTCCTGGAGACCGCCGTAACCCGCAAGAGGGGGGCCTAGGACCTAGGATGGACCCGGGAGGGCCCCGCCCACTCCACCCCCCCTTCCGATCCCATCTAGACGCCCAGAGCACCGACGTCAAGGCCGATCTCTTCGTCATCCTTGGGCCCCGAGTCTGCATCAGGACAGCGCAGTGCAAGCAGGGCAGCGTCGATGTCCTCGTCGGACACGTGTTTCTGAACAGCGCGCGCCTTCTGCTCGAGAGATGTTCGAGCTGCCGCGGTCTCATCCTCGATGGGCATGCCCGAAGACCTTGGCAGACAGGCGGACAGGACAGGGGAAGCTTCGTTAGTTGCGTCGTTGTCATCATCGTCCTCGTCGCCGTCACCAACTCGATCGCATCCAGGACTCTCGTCGACTTTGTCGTCGCTCTCGTCGTCGTCGTCGTCGTCGTCGTCGTCCTTCGTCGTCCTTGTTGTCGGTGCCTGGAGTGAGAGCAGGAGCAGGAGCCCGGGTTCCCCTAGCTCCCCCCCCCCCTGCCCGCAAGGTCCTTCGGCGCGCCCCCCGCGTCGGCGAAAGCCTCTGCCTCGTCGACCGGGCGGCCTGCTTCGTCCTCGCCCATTATCTCGGCAAGAGCGTGTCCCAGCTCGTCGCCACCGCCCCAACCTTCTTCACCTCCTCCACCTCCCCCCCCCCTCCTTCGTCGCGATCGCCATCGCCCTCGCCGGCATCGTCGCCCAGGGCCCCGGGTACAGCTATTTTCTTTTTTTCTTGCATTGCCGTTTGATCGGCAAGTCTGCCGTGATATTTAACAAGGGCTCAGTGAGAGGAAACACGCCCACGTCGTGGACATACTCCGCAAACAAGAGAGGCACTGGAGCGCGCGCGACGAGCTGATCGCGGGCGCGCTGGAACACGCTCGTGGCGAAGCCTTGGGGGGAGGGGGGGATTGGGGTGCTCGAAGTTACTTGAACCCCCCAAAAGGATAAAGAAAGGGCCGCGCCCCCAGGCCCCCCACCTCCGACCCGAAAGCAATCGAGGGAAGGTGGGGTAATTAAGTGCCCTCAGCTTCCCTGACCCCCATTGAACCTTTGGGTGCCCAACAGCCTGCTCTGGCTTCTGCATCCAGCGCAGACGTTCCTGGGATGCACTTGAGGAGAACCAGATGGTGGCCGTAGGTCTAAGCAATCAAGTAGGCCCCCGCGCCGTCGATAGACAGGATAGCTGGCAACCGACCGCCCACATGTCTTTTCACCGCCAAGTTGTAAGAAGCAGCCCATTCTCTGACATCATCAGCAACAACACCCCCCTCGATCGAAGCCATCGGAGGTATCTTCAGAGCCATATCAGGTTTAGGCGTTGTAGACCGAGCCATTCCGAAAACTGCGTCGGTAAGGTGGTGATTTGCAACAGCTTCTTGAAGCGGCAAATTCACTGCATCCTTACAATCAGACCATTCTTTCTTTGCGTTAAATACGGGAACCCCCATGCCCAAGCGGCGTCGGATCCCAACCCGGGCGTCGAGGAGAGCAAGACTGATGCGTGGTGAGCGCTTCGCCTCTGCTTTGATCATGCCATCGATGCTTTCGATGTCTTGGGAGTCTGGGCGCCACGCCGACGCCGGGGCACTGGGCGGGAAGTCGAAACATCTGATTGACAGGGGGGGGTCATAGTGGAGCGAGGGGGCGCGGTGGAGGGGGTAGAAGAAAAATAAAGGAGAGGCGAATTCGTGAAGGCTGGATGGGTTGTGCCAGTGCACTTGGGGGCTATGCTAGGCTACTGGTGCTATGGGTTCCCAATGCAATGCTATGCAATTCTATGAATCACTACGCAATGCAACGCTCTGCCTTGCATGGCATGTGAAACGCCGGCGGTGGGTGGGTGGATTGGCTCGCCCATCGCGGTCCGTAAGATCGCGAAGAGAGGCCCGCAGACGACTCCAGTGTCAGCAGCCTTCACTACCGCTTCCAGGAACACAGTGCGAACTTTCAGGGCGGTGATATGGAGATCTGCCTTCGCGAGCAATCCCCTTCTCCCCCCCCGAGCCCCCCTCCAGGCTCTCTTGCGGGGATGGGGGGATAGAGGCGCGAAGCTTGCAATCCAGGAGAAGGGGGATAGGGAAGGGGGGGCGGAGGAGAAGGAAGAGGAAGAGGAAGAAGGAAGAGGATGGGGGAGGAGGAGGAGGAGGAGGAGGAGGAGGAGGGGGAGGAGGGTGAGGGGGGAGGTGTGGGCGGGGGGCCCTCTTCTCCTCATCCCTCCTTCACTACTCCCTTCCATCTCGTCCTTCTCTTCTCCTCTCCTCGACCCCCAGTTCGTAATCTGCTCAAAGCCTGCGACGCGGCCAACAGCTCGCGGCACACCTCGCGGACTCGATCAGGCTCGGGTCCTACGAGAGCGAGAAGCTTGGCTGGGAAAGAATCAACGCGCCCCATGATCCCGCGGTCGTAATCAGCCACTTGGCAAATTGCAACTCGGGCAAGAAACAGAGAAACCTTGGGCTGCATATCTGCCGGCGCGGTGGTAAGGTGACGAGACCAAAAGCCAGCGTTGACAAGAACCTGCAACTCCTGCAAAATCTGAATTCCATTTCCGTTGACGAGGCCATGCAAGCGCGTCGGTACTCGGACGCGCTCTGTAAAACATGTGGACGTTTTTTTCTTGGATGTAATGCAAGAGATGGTCGCACGGTTGCCTCATGACCGATGCCAATATCATCATATGCCAGAAATCGCCCTTGTTCAATGCAGACATCACGTCTCTGCTTCAGCGAGAAAATTGCCCGGAATACTCCTCGGAAGAGCGGGGGGCGCCTCCGCCTCCATGCATCCTCCTCCTCCTCCTCACGTTCCTCCATCTCCTCCTCCTCTTCCTCCTCCTCTTCCTCCCCTTCATCCCCCTCTTCCTCCTCGTCCTTCTCAGCCGAGGCCTCAGGCCCCGAATCCTTGCCCCCTGGGATCCTCAACCGCGTCGGTGCTCTCGGCGAGGAGGCCCGGTTTCTTCTTGACGTGGTTTTTCAACAATGCAGCCGCGAATGCCGATCGGATCTCACGCAGCTCAGCTTTGGCGACGTACTCCTCACATTTCGTGATCTGCCCCCACCCCCCATGCATGCGCTGAGGCGGCGTCCTCCCACGCGCCGCGCACGCCCGGGAGCCCCCGAACTGCGCTTTCCAAGCGTCGTGGGTATCAACTGCGCTCTCTCTCCAGCAATGCATCAATTTCGATAGAACTGCACTGCATTTCCAGCCGAAGTGCTCAGCTGTGAAATCGTTGAAATGCTTGGGCGACGTCGACACCATGAGATGACATTGGTGGGCTAGACAGTCTATGTCGAAAAGCCACACCCACGGAACTCGCTCAATGAGGCCATGAAGAATCCTTCGCGATCCAGACTCGTCAGGACCTGCGTCAGTACAGATGGCACGCACGTGCGCGATGCGCGGTGGGCATACTTCTTCGTCGAGTCGGGGCGTTGATTCTGCTTCCACCTCCATCGCTACAATCTCGTCGTCAACAGCAGCGGCCTCTGGGCCCGAGGGGCCTTTGGGCGGGGCGATCGCCGGAAGGCGTTCGTCCAGGATCGGCAGGGCCTCCTCTGAGGTGCGCATGTCGGCAACGGCTGGAGTACCCACGGACTGCGCTTGCTGCATGAACAGGGCGAATGCACCTTGCGCCTGACAGTGCCGGACTGGCGCGAGCGCGCCAAAAATCCTTCGGCAATCCAGCTTCTCGTAAACCTTATCGCGGCTCCAATCATCATTCCCACCAACTGGCTCTGTCATGTACCATGATTGAATTTCTGAACAAGGAATCTTCTGCTTCTGCCAGATCGACGCGTTCGTGGCGTCCCCGCGCAGCGCGTGGACCTCGAAGCGCCACGGGTCACTGGGCGGCTCGCTGGCAAAGAATCGAAGGTCTCGCTGATGCTGACGATGGAAAGCCAATGATGATGCCACCAGCGAGGCACGGAGGATCACAACATATTTGATGACCGTTTTGCCAGACACATCCATCTGCAAGGTCCATGTGAGACTCGACGCGGATGCGTTACCCGTCGACCTCCTGAGCGCCAAACTCACACCGCCTGCAAGAGTAAAGAACCTCTCGCTGCCACCGCGCTTGAACTGAGATGCGAAACTTGATTTCTTCTTATCCAAGGCGTATCGTTTGGCAGTGGTTCGAACAGTTGTTATGCGAGCCCCCCTGCGTCGAAGCTTTTGGCGATCTGTTCTCGCAGCCTTTCTGAGCCCAACAATTGTTCCATCCATCTTCATGCACAGTCTCACCAGTTGAGGCTTGCTCAACTGAATCAGCCTGTTCTCTGAGCAGTTAGCGCTCTGAAATGGCGCCGGGTTGAACATTCTCCGGCGCGGTGTCGACGATAATGGTACGATGCTGGTTTGCACTGGGGAGTCGGATGGAATAGACATGGCATCAGTGGACGAAGATCGGGCTGGGGAAGAAGATACCTGCAACGAAAATCCACGACTCGATGACGAAGCAGGGCTCGTCGTTGGATAACTGGGAGGGTAATGCGTGGGAGGCAACGGCCGAGTACCAATTATATCTAGAGCACACACTGCCAGTCGAAAAATGATGGAAGTGCTCCAACGCGTTGGAAGATGATAGGTACAACCCCGATATGGTACATAATATCATCACCATGACGGCCAATTTCAAAACCACTTGGAAGCCATGCAATGAAGTCTTTGCGTCTCGCAATCGATCGAGCTTTAGTGAACTCATCTGACCACGCTGCCATTAATTCTCGGAGACCGTTCACCGACACGCAAAGAGTCCCGTCCCAGTCAAGCAACTGCAGGCGTACACTCGATACCAAAAGGTCTGTGAGGAAACGCGTTGCTGAAACAGGGCGCGAAGGTGGAAGCATGCTGACCCAAAAATGGCTGCGGCACGGAAGTGCGAGAGCATCGTTCCTTGTCTGTCCAATTCTATTTGCAGCCACGCGGGCCGCCCTTCACATTCGAACTGTATGTCAGTAGTGGTTCCAAGAGGCACTGTTGGGTGCGATCGACCGCTCGCTCCTCCTAGAGCTTCTCATTCAAGCCCTCCTCCTGCTCCTCCTCCCCTTCCTCCTCCTCTTCCTTGTCCTCCTTCTCCTGTTACTCCTTCCGACATTCACCCTTTTTCCTCTCATCGTCCGCACCCTCCTTTGGGCTCTCGCCTTGTCGCGGCACTTCTATTACTGGAATCTGTCGCACGAGAGCGAGCTAGGCATCTGGAACTGTCTTTTGATCATGGGAACCTTTTTGAACAACTAACTGGGTCAGAACGCGACAACAACGCTGCGGGGGGGATGTGGGCGACGCAATTTGGGGCATCGTCCTCCCTCGTCCTCCCTGGTCATCATCCTTCCTTGTCCGCTCGTTCCTCCGAACACTTCTCGGGTCCTCCTCCTCCTCATCCTCATTCTCATCGTTCGCACCCTCCTCTGGGCTCACGTTTTGTCGTGCAGTGGCTTGTGTCTGGGCGTGGGGGCGCAACTAATCAACAATTCAGTTCCTGGAAACTGCTGCATATGAGTGAGCTCGGAATCTGGGATTGCTATTTGACACCAAGTTCGGAGTCTGGAATCATCTATATATAACTGGATCAGAACACGGGAAAACGTTATATAACTCTTTCCTACATTCCGCAACCCCTCAATCATAGCTGTTTCCGAAAAAATGAATATGTAAGAAAAACTCGTGTCCAGGATAAGGAGCACGTGCCAAACCATTCGCTTCAGTCGACTTCCATGAGCACTCTAGTACGGTCGCGCGCACGAACAGCGCCACGTGAGCTTCAGAGACGCTGCGGCGCGATCATCTCTGACAGAAACTAGCTTCACTTCTGAAGCCAGAGACTTCCATCCTTAAGCGAGGAGGCGCGAGGAGGAGCGAGGAGGAGCGAGGAAGCGCGAGGATGAGGAGGAGGCGGAGGAGGAGGAGGAGGAGGAGAAAGAGGAGGGAAAGGAGGAGGAGGAGGAGGGAGGAGGAGGGAGGAGGAGAGGAGGAGGGGGAGGAGGAGAGGAGGAGGAGGAGGAGGAGGAGGAGGAGGGAGAGGAGGAGGAGGAGGAGGAGGAGGGAGGAGCGAGGAGGAGCGAGGAGCGAGGAGGAGGAGGAGGAGAGGAGGAGGAGGAGGAGCGAGGAGGAGGAGAGGAGGAGGAGGGGAGGAGGAGAGAGGAGGGAGAGGAGGAGAGGAGGAGAGAGGAGGAGGAGGAGGAGGAGGAGCGAGGAGGAGCGAGGAGGAGCGAGGAGGAGCGAGGAGGAGCGAGGAGGAGCGAGGAGGAGGCGCCTGGGGCGGCGGCGGAGCCCTCTGGGGTGCGCGCCGCCTCGGCGGCCGGCGGCGGCTGCGGCGGCCGCCGAGGCGGCGAACGGCGGCGAACGGCTGCCCGCAACGGATGCCGCCCTGCAGCCAAGGGCAGCTGCGCTGGCCTCGCGGCTTGGCACGTCGGACCTCCAGGGACCTCGGAGGGGGGTCATCGAGGGGGGTCGTCGAAGGGGGGGCGCGCCCGAGGGGGGTCGCCCGAGGGGGGCGCCGGATGGGGGCGCCCGAGGGGGGTCGTCGAGGGCGCCCCCAGGCCTCGCGGCTGGCTGGCCCTCGTTGAGGCTGGGGATGCGCTTGGCGAAGACCTGAGCGTCGAGGATCGGCACGTTCTGGAGCGCGTGGCCGAATCCGTCCAGTCTCTGGCCTGGCCTTTTGATGGGCGGGCTGCAATTGGCCCCTCGTGCGCGTCACTGCCTGCATGCGCGGAAGGCGGTCCAT
The DNA here is from genome assembly GCA_963575745.1 of Prorocentrum cordatum. Classification (NCBI taxonomy): domain Eukaryota; class Dinophyceae; order Prorocentrales; family Prorocentraceae; genus Prorocentrum; species Prorocentrum cordatum. Next base: position 268,341 of record CAUYUJ010016181.1, on the reverse strand, counting down.
GGCCGCCTCGCTGGCCCCCCGAGCACGCCGCTCACGGAGGAAGGCGGTCGGGGTGCAGGCTGGCGGCGCGCGTGCTCCAGTCCATGCTCTGCAGCGTCGTCTGGCCCAGCCGGCGGACGGCTGCTAGGCCCCGCGCCTCCTCCGCCTGTCCTCCTCCTCATCCTCCTCCTCCTCCTCCCTCCTCCTCCTCCTCCTCCTCCTCCTCCTCCTCCTCCTCCTCTTGCCCCTTGCGCTCCTCATCTGCCCTTCTCTCACAGTAGGAGCTCGACCACACGAAACCTTCCGCAAGAGACCCAACCCTGCGACCCTACAACGTCCCTGGATTTCTGGTGTGGGAACGTCACGCTTTCGACAGCAAAACCATCGAAACCCAAGAAACCCAGGGCACCCTGGAGGCAAGCAGGGTGTTTCTTGGCATGGGCTTCCACTGTACCCTTCACCATCCATCTCCCCCTTCTTCCTTCCCCTCCCTCCTCCTTCCTCCGCCGAGCAGGGCGGACATGAGTACTGTTTCAACTGTTTTTGATGCTTGTGTCCACCTATGCCCCTACAAGGGCGGCCCCAAACGGCCATGAGGCTCTCGACGTTCTCTCCTGCCGAGTCGATCCGATCCTCCACGTCGCCTTTTCTTTCGGCAGTTAACAAGCCCAGAGCAGGCTCCTGTGGGCTCCACCACCAAGTGAATCCCCCAAGCACCCAGAAAAGTGCATACAGCAGACCTGGCTTTGTACAGAGAAGCTCACGTTTCGCCGCGTTTTTGCTTGATGCATCGGGGCCTCCTGCCACTCTCCATCTCCTCCCTGCCGCTGCGCCCTCGTGGTGCTCCTGGTGTTACCCTTCACTCTTTTCCTTCTCCTCCTCCTGCATCCCCCTCCTCCTTCTCCTCAGTCTCTCCTCCATCCCCCCTCTCCGTAGCTGTTCCTTCGAAGCGCGGGGGGCCCAACCGATCTTCTGACCGCTCCTCATCCCTCCTCCCCCTTCCTTCCCCCGTGCGTCCCTCACTACTGCACCTGTGGGCTGGATCGGTCCAGGATATGCTGGCCCCCGATGGGCCGAGGCTCCTCGCAGGGCCTCATGGTACAGGAATGATGCGGGGCCTGGCAGGCAGGCAGGCAGCTCCCAACTCGCCCCGGAGGGCGGCCACGCGCGGGGCAGGGAGGAGGCGCCGGGACGCCGGTCACTTAGTCGCCTGACACATATAATTTACCAATCCGTTCCCACTAGGACGGATTCCCTACGATAGACATCCAATCGTTGCCACCGCCGTGGTAGGACACGTATTGGGATGGCGCAGGAAAGGCATGGGACCTTGCAAGAATTGCAAGAGGATGGCGCAAGGATGGATGCGCCCAACTAGGAACTGTGTAAGGATGGCTTAAGAGCTGTAAGAGACCTGACAAGCACTGCCTTGGGGTGATGCGCGACTTGTACAGGGGTGTTACGGGACTTAATGGGGACTCGAAAGAGATGGCACAGGGATGGCCCGGGACATGAAAGGGACTCCGAAACGATGAAACGATGACACAAAAAGACCAAAAACGGACCGTACAGAAATGGTATGCGACCCATGGTGTATGTATGGGAGTTGTATACGGACGTATGGGGATCGTGCGCGAGCTAGTGAGCTAGTGGAGGCTGCGTGGGAATGGCACAGAGGCCGCTTGAGCTGCGTGGGATTGGTCGAGGAGCTACGTGGGGCCATGCGATTGGCACTGGAGCTGTTAGGGATTGCGCAAGACAGGAGCTCGATGGGAATGGTACAAGAGCTACGAGGGGATCTGCTGGGATGGTACCAGACCTACAAGGGGCTGTGTAGGAATCGTGGAAAACGCAACGGTGCTAGAGTGGCCGGGGTACGGGTGCTGGCGCGGCGGTGATGGAGGCGCCGCGGGCGCAGGTGCCGAGGGGGGGGGGGGGCGGGGGGGCGGGAGCCCACAATGACCATGACCTGGCACGCCGCTACCTGCTGAGCATCACGAGCCACCTGGAGAAGATAGGGAGACGCCGCCTGGGCCAACCAGATCATCGGGGAATCCTAGGGCGGAAAGATCATCGTGCTGGCACCACTGGCTTTTCTCAGCGGTTCCGAACGAGACGGTGGCGCCGATATCATGAAGATCGGGCAAACTACGATGAGTGGTCAGGAACAGCACGAGCGCTGAGGTCCAGATGATGACTGAGTCCCTGGACGAGATCAGTTGCGTTCGATCTTCATCTACAGGCTGCAGTGCAGACCTGGGGACTACACATCGAAGCAAGAAAGGAGGGAAGCCATCTCAAGCTGCCTGCGCGTGTTGGTCACTGACGACGAAACAAGCTGCGATGCGGTCGAGAAGGGCGAGTCAGCCGGCCACGGGTTACGCGACAAGAGGAAGAACATCAAGAGCATAGGAATTCGCCAGCAGAAGGAGCAGACAGGACTACACATCATATGAATACTCAACGACGCGGTGCTCGCCGACCAACTCACCAAGGACTGTACCGCGAAGTGCCTCCTGGAGTTCATCGGGCATGGGCAAACATTGAGGCCAGTGGACGATCCTCTTCACCGCGATGCCAGTAGGAGAAGTCCGAGGGTAACAACAGGAAGTTAGAACACGGCCCGGCTGTGGACGAGGAGACCGATACGGCCACGCTCGAAGCTCTAGTATACGATGCATGCGACGCTGCTCCGCTCATATCTATGCTCGCGCTATGCGGAATGTAGAGTTCAGCGTTGCAGTAAGTTTATCCGCCTCTGGCTTGCGTCGACGGTGTTTCATCGATCCGTATGTTTTGGGCATGTCATTCACAAGTCCACAGCAAGCTCCCGTGGGCTCCAGTACCATGTTAGACTCCAAAGCGTCCGAATGAGTAGACGCAACAGACTGGGCATGTGTGCAAATCACCTCACGTTTAGCGGAGATTTCTGGCGAACAAGCCCTTGAGCCTCTCAACTGCAACTAACCTTGCTAAGTCCTCATCCTCCGTGATAGATCTGAAGACAACTTATTGAATCGATGAGTTCCGAAGTTCTTTCTGGAATTGTCTTGGCGCAAGCCTTTCTGTGCACTCTTTGGACAACGTCTGAGAGACGCTCGGTGGTGTCTGACCCCCCTACTGAAAGATTACAGTATGAGCCCATCGAGCGAGCGGCCTCGCACTCCTACCCCGCCCTTGCCGACATCGACCCAGACAGCAAGCAGTCAGAGACCAGAGACCAGTATGAAAGGTAAAGGATAATAAGGGCAGTGGTGGCTTCTGCGGGGACCATTGGTTTTTTTTCTCCTCCCCACTCCCTTCCCCATCCCCATTCCCCCTTCCCTCCTCCTTCTCCTCCTCCTCCTCCTCCTCCTCCTCCTCCTCCTTTCCCTCCTCCTCCTCCTCCTCCTCCTCCTCCTCCTCCTCCTCGCCATCATTCTTGCCCGTAGCTCCGAGTCGCAGATCGATCGTGTCAATTGGATTAGAAGTTCGGCCGGATCGAACATAGTCCGTGGAGAAGGCAAGTCGCCCCTGGGAGAGGGCAACAAATCAATCGGTTCCGCGAGAAAACACTGGCACGCATCATCGAATCGATCGAATCCGCTAGAAAGTTACCCATTGAAGACCCATCGCGGCATCAGTACCACCACTTGAGGCTCTCATAAGCTCTCGCTCAGCCCGCAGGGGTCACGACCTCCAAAGCCGCCGAAACCTTCGCAACAATCTGACAACCATTCGACAAAAAAAAGTACCTCGCACCCTGCCACCTTTTCCTGTCCGGTCACAACTTGGAGAGCAGTGCTCCTTAACCCCCCTGAGCCAGCCTATCGCATCGCAGACCTCCCGATAGGGTTGTCGAAGCCCCTGTGCTCCCCAGGGGGTAGAAATAGAAGACGCAACGAACTGCACAAACATCCGCCGATCCCCGCTTGCAGGGGGTGAAAAGGCGCGTGAGACATTTGGCTGTCCCCCTCCCCTTTCCCCCTCCCCAGGGGTCCAAAATGCTGTTTGAGGGGGAGCGGGGGGTGTACAAGCTCCCCTGGGGCTTGCGGGGCCTCCAGACAGCCCCCAGAAAGCCCCAGGGAGTCCAAACAGCGCGCCCAGGTAGTCCACGAGAGCGTCGAGACGGCCCAGGATAGCCCTACGCCGGTCCAAGACGCCTTCGTCGAGACGGCTCACGCAGACCCCAACCGCCCCACGAGTGCTCCCGGATGGCTGCCGAGAAGGCCACACGAGGCAACCACGGTCCTGATTTCTGAAGGAAACGTCTACTTTTAAGAAAACCCGCCCTCTGCAACTTCTCGGCGATCAAGACTGCCCACAGTGCTCCCAAGATGGTCCCAAGACGGCCCATGAGGCCCCCCGCATGAGACCACCAAGACTGCCTCACAGTGCCCCACAGGGCCCCAAAACGGCCCCGGGGGGCTCCCAAAGACGGTCCAGGGGAGCCCCAAGAGAGAACTGACAGGCGCCACGAAGGGGGAGCACGATCTGACATTTCGAGCCTTTCCCCCAAAGATGGTCCCAAGAGCCCCCAGAGGCCCCAAAGGAGCTCCCACGAGGCCCCGAAGAAGCCCCCCTGATGCCCCCTAGAGCCCCCAAGACACAGTTTCCAGTTTCCAGTGCCTTCCCACACACCATTGCCCCACTAACCTCAAGAGTCTCCCTCAAGCTGGAGTCCAACGCGCAGAGAAGCCCTCGAAGACGACCGAGATGGCCTCAAGACTGCCGAGAAGCCTCACAGACGTCCCAAGAGGGCTCCGAGACGCCTGCCGAGAAAGCCAAGACGCAAGAATCGTCCCAACCCTCGGCAACAGAAACACTAATTTGAGCATATTCGCATTCTTGGCCTTTACGGCGTCCATGACGGCTCAAGAGGTCCCCAACATGGCTCCAAGGCGGCCCAGGGAGCCCCCGAGACGGCCCCCAAGCAGCCAAAGAGGCGCGTAAGATGGTCCACGAGAGCCCCAGCGCAAGATGGTCCAAGGGAGCCCCAGCAGGGCCCCAGGAGAAGAGGCCCAAGAGAGATAACTCGAAATAACATTCCGAGCCCTCCACCCCAAAAGAATACCACACACCGCCAGCGACACCAAAGAAACTCCCCAAAGCCCAGGAACACGCCCAAGGAACCCACAAGAGGCCCCAAAGAGCCTCGCCTATCGATTATGTCTTTCTTCTGGGGGTCGGCGGGATGGCGTAAGCCTCCGGCGCAAACTCTCGATTTTTTTTCCGACGGGTTCCCCGGGGGGCCTGGGGGCTCCCCCGTTTGCGCTGGCGGCGTGCAGCGAGGGGCAGGTTGGAGGGGGGAAGGCTACTTAGGAGGAGACTGCTTCTTAGAAGGCGCCGTCAAGGGGCTCCAGCGCAGATCCGAGAAGCCCGCGCGGAGCACCAAACGTTTATGCTTATAGCGTTTGTTCTTAGATTTTCTTTTGACATTTTTCTTACACAATGCGGGCGCCGTCGCAAGAAACCCTAGCAAAAGACTCAACCCTGAAAACCCGCGCGCGAAGTGCACAGGAGGGGAAACCCGGAGCACCCTGAACGCAGCAGCTCCTTCGACGGCTTCGGGAAGTCGCCGCGCAGCGCGCAGAGCGAAGAAACCCGGGATACCCTGATGGAGAGTATTGTCTTCCATTCTATGCTTATGGCGTTACATTCGATTATTATCTCTTTGGATGATGTGTTTGTTTCCGATTATGTCTATGGCATTTAGGTGTTATGTTTATGGTGTTGTTATTGTTGACTGTCTCTCTTTGAAGGCGTTTATGTTTTAGGCGTGCCCCCCTTCCGCGCGCCGCCGACTGCGGCTGCTCTGGGCCTGCCCCATCTGGTGCACCGCCGGGCATCGCCCGTACCCACCGGCTCTTCCCTGAGCCTGGACCCGCGGGGAGGGGTGGCCATGGGAACTTGCTCGGGGAGACGTAAAGCTTTCCATCGCTCGGACATCCCTTCTCTGACTGGAGAGCGTTCCGGACCGCTCGGGAACGGATTGATCCTCGTCCTAGCCCCGTCCGATCTCTTCTAGTCATTCCCATTGGTATTCATCTAGCCTTGCCTTCACCCTGGGAGAGGCGACTCCGTGGGCCCGCGCCCAGCGTGCGCCAGACTACTCGCCATCGCTCGGACGTCAACTCCCCGTGCATGTTTCGGCTTCGTGCGTGTATTTTCTCGCAAGAGGACCCAAAAGGCTCCTCGATGGTCCTCGCCGAAAAAATGCACACGTCCGATCGATGCCAAGTAAGACTCGGGTTCGGGTGACTCGGGTCGGCCTGAAGGGGCCATCATGAAAATGACGAGGCCGAGTTCGAAATCTGACGCGAGCTCCCGCTGCAAATCCGCCGATCCGGCGTGTGAGTTTCAATGAGTCTCAGCTACAGCCTCGAGGCTGAGCCTCAGCCTCTGGGGGGGTTGCCGGGGTGGCTCTGCCGGGGAAGGGGGGGTGGGGGGGGGGGTGCGAGTTTCCGGCGGATGCGTTTTTTGACACCCCTCACAAGGATCGTGGCCTCCGAGGGGGTTCCGAACTCGAGTACCACCCCTCCCGCACCAAGAGGCTCCGAGGAGGCCTCCAAGAGGCCCCAAGGGGCGCAGAAGAGGCCCCCAAGAAGCCCCAAGAGGCTCCCAAGAGACCCCCAAGAGGCCCTCTAGTGGCCCCAAGAGGCCCAAGAGGCCCCCAAGAAGCCCCAAGAGGAGCCCAAGAGGCCCCCAGAAGTCCCAGCCAACCACGAGATCCCAACCAGCATCCATGAGGCCTCTGACCCACCACCCACGCACGGTGGCGGGATAGGCCGACGGCCACTGGATAAATGCTGAGTGAGAGGAGGGGAGGGAAAAAGAGGGGAGGGACGAGGGCGAAGAAGGATCACATCAGTCGGAGCGCCCCGGATCGGCGGCACTGGCCGAAGGCCACTACAATATCCCACGAAAACTGGGCCGCCGAGATCCAGGACGCGCTCGTCAAAAAGCGTCGACAAACCCGAGTTCTGGCGTACTCGAGTCTTACTCTTCCCCGACTTTAGGGCGAGACTGATGTCATGATGAGATTGGTAAGACGAAGCCAGGACGAGGATAGTTTTGGACGATGATAAACCGAAAAATCTCTGAGGTCTGGCGGCTCTGGAAGATGTATCGGGCGCCGCGGCCTTCTCAGAGCGTTCTGGAACGCTCTGAGAACGTTCGCGGACGCTCTGGAACGGATTCATCCTCGTCCGAACCCCGCCCGAATCGGCTCAGAATACGTTTCCGGATTTCCAAGAGAATCTAGCGGCCCTCGCTTCTGCAGCCGGTGCGGAACGTCGGGGAAAACTGGGAACCTTGGAAGCCACGGAAATCCTGGAGCGTATTACTCTCATGACCCCCTGCTTTTCTGGACTACCCCGCCCTCGCGCGCAGGCAGATGCCCACATCCAACAGCCCTCGAGAGACCGTCGAGATCCCGAGGGAGCACGACCCCGAGGCGGTGGATACGGACATGTTCTGGCGGTGGACCTTCTGCGCACTGCCACCCTCCGCCTCCGCACCACTCTCGGGGATGTTTAGTAAAATGTGGTTTGGTGAAAACGACTTCGGGTCCAAACCTGGCGGGCGCAAGCCTGGAAAATAATGGCCGCGGCGCCCTCTCGAGAACCGAAAACGGACAATTCACTAATCGACGTGTCAGGGTAGGAGGTCTATCCACCTCCGCACCACTCGGGGGGCAGCTGCCGCCGCCATCCGGCCGGCCGCGCCGCGGGCCCGCGGGCGCCTCCATCCGCTGCGTCCACTGCCGCGGCTCGCCCCTTGGGCGGGGGGCGGAGGGGGCCGCGCCCGGAAGTCCCGCGGGTGGCAGGCCACCCCACCTCGCACACCACGCCGCACGGAGCGCGGCCATCCTCAGGCTCTCGCGCCGCCTCCTGGAATGGTTGGGCCTTCGGGGGCCTCCCGGGGCCCCCCCCCCGCCGCTCGAGACTGTTCTGGAGGCCTGACAGGGCAGAAGCGACCAGAGCGGCCGGACAGAGCGGCCTGACAGTGGCGAAGCCGCCCGAATATTGTTTCAAAACGGCACAAGAGGCGTCGAAGACGTCCTAAGGGGCAACGCCAATTTTGTAATCCCCAAGGGGTGTTATTCTGTCATTCCCAAAGGGTAATGCCTACTCTTAGCATGTTCGCACTATGGGTGTTAACAGCGTCCAGAACGGCTCAAGTGGTCCCACATATCTCCCCAGGACATTCCAAGAGGCTTCCAAGCGGGTCCCAGGACGGAGCAAGAACGCCCCAAAACGGTCCAACAGGCGCGCAAGACGGCGCAGGAGGGCCTCAAGAGGAGTCCAAAATGGCGAGCTCCAACTGACGTTCGAGCTCTCCGCCACGAGTTGGCCCCCGAGGCCGCAGCAGCGACCCAAGAGGCCCCCAAGGGCCCACACAAGAGGCTCCAATAGGTTCCCACAAGGCCCACATGAGGCCACAAGAAGCTTCAAAACTCGTTTCTCCTTGTTCGCTGCACGGAGGGAAGGACGGAAGCGAAAAGGGGATTGATTTCCGTCAAGGCCCCTGTGACAATCCAAATCAGTCTTGCGTCTGGCAACATATGCCTCTTGTGGGGTGCCTCATGGGGCTGCAGGCCAGCCTGGCCCAAGTCCGCGGCGACCCAGGAACGGTCACCAGGCTTCGGCCAGGCGCAACCCCGAAGAGGCGTGTTTTTACAGGCCCCCAACGAAGCGCCTCCAAGGAGGCGCGAGTGAAAGGTGCGTCTGGGTTTGAATAGTGGCTGAACCGGCACGGGACTCGAAACCGCAGACACGGCGCGCAATAGCTGATCGCACCGCTCCGAATCTGAGAAACGGGCGTAGAAGGCTCGCATAGTTTCAGGGTTTGACCAACCGCCCTGAGCCTGCACCGGCTCTTCTGGTAACTTGCAAACCGCTTTGTACCAGTGGGCGCCGCCTTTGCGCAGCGAGTGCGTTCCCACCGCGGCACTCTGAAAAAACTGGATAAACCTTCGGCGGAAGGAATCACAACTCAAGGCGCGGGGCTCCGCTAAATGAGTTGCGCAAAACACCGGCGCATCTGGGTCGGTTCCCCAGCGCGCGTCACGGTGCGCCAACCATTCCCTCAAGAGGTGGCAAGGGCATAGCGTCGGCGCGTCTACAATCGGGGGGATGTGACGCACCATGCCCTGGCCGAACGGGTCGTTCTTCTGGCGGGCTACAGAAATTGATGCGAAATCTACGCGCAAGGGTGCGTCTCGACGCCGAAGCGCGAGAGTCCCGGAACATCTCCGGACTCCGAAATAAAGACATCGCCGCTATGGCGACGTCTTGAACGGCGGCCGGGCTGCCTGCTTAGAGGCGGGCGGTCTGATAGCCTCGTAGTTCTTCCAGAGTGACAGGGCTCTTCGCGCATGACAGGGAATGGTCGGCCCTCTTCTTCAAGCCTCTTCAGGACTGAGCTGACCGATCCACCCACGCACGGTCAAAGTGGGCTGACAGATTGCGTCGTTGATGCCAGCGTCGCACTGCAGCGCGCAAATTTGCGGCGGACGACCGCGACCGGCCATCCATCCGCGCAAAAATCAGCATGAATTTCACGTCGGAATCACGCGGCAGCAACTGGATCCCTGCAGCATTTTCAAACGAGTCCACGGCCGTGCGCAAGGAGCTGCCGTCCAGTTTTTGGGGGCTCTCCTCCGCGGCTGCTTGGAGCCAACAGTAGATTGTCGAAGCGGCCATGCTGCGGACCGCCCCTTGCTCCGCGCCGGTGCCCTCGCTAATCGGGGGCAAGAGGTCGGGCCCCTCGGACAACAGCTGCCGCGCGCCCGGCGCGTCCACGAGCGGGGCGCGAGGTCGTTCGGGTTGTCGCGCGGCGTCCTCGGCAAGCTTGCGCAAAGCATCCGGGGGCCCGCGTCCGCGTGGATCGCCCTGGGAGGCAACTGCCGGTGACGCTAAGGCCGTCGACGAGGTCGCGGCGCGAGGACTTTGCGTCCCAGTCTTCTCGGCGAGTGGCCTGGGGCGAGCAAAATCGCCGTGGCGCAAGCAGGATGGGCCGATGCGCTGGCGGCGGGCGGGCCGCGGGGAGCTCGGGCCCCGCTTCTTCTCGAGCCACAGAAACATCGGAACGTCACGGGGTCGCCCTGGTCAGCGGTGCGTTTTTTGTTTGCTCAGCGCGCACGTTCCTGGCGCCCCCCAAGCGGGCGCAGCCAGCGTATGTTTTATCCCATTCATTCGGCCGATGGCATGGGGGCCGCCAGGGCCGCGGAACAAACACCCTAATTGATTTCTGTTCCAGGTTCGCGGTGTACATGGGCGCCTGCGCCAGCGCTGCAGGGCGGGCGCGGGGAGGGCGGGGGCGCGGAAGGGAGAAGACCCCCTGGATCAAAAAAAATGCACTCATCGCACGCTTTTCCCACTCAAACTATGGCCGATGGGCGGGGGGCGGCGCGAACGGGAAAAGCCCCCCCGGCGCAGAGAAAAAGCGCACTCATCGCGCGTTTTTTTCACGCCGCCGGGGCGGAATGCGCCGCCAGGGCCGCGGAACGGAAGCCCGAGAGTTTCTCGGCCCCAGGCCTAAGCTATGGCCTATGGGCGGGGGGCGTCGCGAACGGGGGAGGCCCTGCCGGTGGGAGAAAGAAGAACAAAAATATCGCGCACTCATCGCAGGTTTTTCTCGCGCGGCTAGGCCAGAGAGAACCGCTGGGGCCGCGGGGCAGAAGCCCGACGGATTCGACCCCAGGCCTAAAGCATGGCACGCGGGCGGGGGGCGGCGCGAGCGGGAGAGGCCCCCTCGGCGCGAGAAAAAATGCACTCCTCGCACGTTTGCCCCGCGCCGCCGGGCCGAAGAGGACCGCCATGGCCGCGGAACAAATGCTCGACAATTTTTTGGCCCCAGCCAGGTCCACGCAACGGCCCGGGGAACGCGCCCGCTCGAAGCGCGGGCGCGCGGCGGGAAAGGATGACCGAGCGCGGGGAACGGCTTGGCGCGGACGGGCCCCGCCAAACAGCGCGCGGCTGGTTTAGATCGCCAGTGGCCCCAGACAACAGCGCTGCCAGAGAAGCCAAAGAGAAACGCATGTGTTTCAACGGGATCTTGGCAACGACGGGGGGCCGGAGAAAAAACCCTCTCCTCTTCTTTGAAGCCAAAATCATTGATTTTACTACGGTTTCGGCCCCATGTTTGCCTTCTAAGGGGGCAGCGCTCCCCTTCCTTCATAGCAAAATCATTGATTTTACGAAGGTTTTGGCCTCATTTTGTCCTTCTCAGGGGGCAGCGCTCATTTGCGCTTCTGAGGAGGTCGCAAGAGGCCCCAAGATGGCCCCAAGAGGCCCCCAGGAGGCTCCCAAGAGGCCTCCAAGAGGCCCCCAAGAGGCCCCCAAGAGGCCCCAAGAGGCCCCCAAGAGGCCCCAAGAGGCCCCAAGAGGCCCCAAGAGGCCCCCAAGAGGCCCCCAAGAGGCCCCCAAGAGGCCCCCAAGAGGACCCAAGAGGCTCCAAGAGGCCCCCAAGAGGCCCCACGAGGAGCCCGAACGACTCACACCAGGACGAGGGGCCCGAACGACTCACACCACGAAGAGCCCGAACGACTCACACCACAAGGAGGGGCCCGAACGACTCACACCAGGACGAGGCGCCCGAACGACTCACACCACGAGGAGCCCGAACGACTCACACCACGACGCGGGCCCCGAACGACTCACACCACGAGGAGCCCGAACGAGTCACACCAGGAGGAGGGGCCCGAACGACTCACACCAGGATGAGGGGCCCGAACAACTCACACCACGAGAAGCCCGAACGACTCACACCAGGACGAAGAGCCCGAACGACTCACACCACGAAGAGCCCGAACGACTCACACCAGGAAGAAGGGCCCGAACGACTCACACCAGGACGAGAAACCCCAAACGACTCAAATCACGAGGAGCGCTTTCTCTCCCTCCTCCTCCGCCTCGTCCTTCTCCCGCTCCCCCCACAAGGAGGACGTGCAAGGAGGCGGGAGGAAGGAGGAACAAAGGAGATATGCGGGCCCAAGCGGACGCGCGCCTGAAAAACACGACTGTCGGCATGCTTCGCAAGAGTTGCTGCTGTGAGATGGGCTGGTGGGGATACGCGAAGCGTAAAGAATTACCAAGGGACTTGCGCGTCGCAAAATTGCGCTGCACCGCCCCCATGGTTCGAATGCCAACAGTTACGGCGCACTTCAGACACGAGGGCTTTGATTGCCCCTGAATTTGTTTTTTTGCCCTTCTCCGCAAGCAGCGCGTCGATCTTCGCGACAGCGGAACTCTCGAAGGAGAAAAAAAACAGAAATGTGCAGTTCGACGAATAAGGCCTCAGCGCCATGCTTCTCGGCGGCCCTCTCGGAGACTTCCGCCGTAGCCGGGGGCGGCGACCTCTCCCGCTTAACGGGGCCAGCGGGGCGGCTGAACCTCCCAGGCTCCTGGGCTGGCGTCTGCGATTTGCCGGGCGCTCGCCCCGGGGCGCAAGCGCCCGCGCTCCCGGAAGGACGGCTGCCGCCTCGGCTTCCAAGGGAAAGGCGCCCAGGATGAGATCGATTACGAAATCGCGGAGCAAGAGCTCGCTGCCGAGCGCCACCGCGGCCGATGGCTTGATGCATCGCCGCTTGAAGCTCTCGATGCACTCGTAAACGCAAGGCATCGAACCCATTTTCTGGGCGGCGTGCTTCGCCGGAGCCGTCTTCTTTTTGCTTGCAAGCACTGCTGCGCGATTCTGAATTGAGGTATACAGCGCCAGTGCGGCGTGGGCCGGCGCGCGCGCAGCATGGTCGCTGCTCTCTGCGCGACCTGTCAGGCCCCGCACCCCGCTCTGGGAAGCACAACTGCTTCCGCGTGGCCCGGGCTGCGCTGCGCGTTGCGGCGTGGGTCTCGAGCGCAGGCGGCTCCGAATTAGACGGGCGGGCGGCGTGCAAAGCAAAAACTGTAGCCGTGGGATCACTGGCGCCAGCAAGGGAATATGCGACTGAATCCTCGACCTGGTCAAAATCAACCGCGATCGCGAACCGGGCCTTCTGGATCTGGTCAAGGCCCAGCTCGCGTAAAACCTTGCGGAACGAAAAGACCGCGTCAGCCTTGGCCTGGAAGTCCAAGACATTTGAAGCCTTCGCAAGGCCGATCTCGACGGCGCGACTGGCGGCGAGGCCTATCGCGCCACCCTGGCCCGCCCCCCTAGCGATGCCGGGGAGCACCGCACCGCTGTGTAGATGGCACCCTGCGGGGCACAGGCGGCCGCGATCGCTTCTTCGATGCGACTCGACCGACGCGCTCCTCAGACGCCGCGCCGCCGACAGTGGGCGCTCGGTAGCGCGCGCCCGACGATGAACCAGCTGGGCCGAAACAACGGCGGAGACCATTGGGTTCGCGAAAGAAAAATGGGGGGCGGACAACGACATAACGGGGAGAGGGGGGGCAGGAGCAAGGAGGAGGGGCGCTGCGAAGGTGCGCCCCCCGCAAAGCAGGATTTATTTTCCAGAGCTCCGGGGCTCAGCATGCCCTGTCAGCGCTTGCGCTTCTGGCGGCTCGGAAGCCAACCTTGACGGGCGATGCGCGGGCGATCCGACGCTGGGCCTTTCGACGAACCCTTATCGGATGGCCACTAGGTCGGATCCTGCGGGCCACTTTCTGATCCCATCTAATTTGGAGAGCAACGAAGGCCGGAACCATGGGGCTCAGGGGTCGTCGGGGCACAGGACGACGACGCGCGGGGCTGCGTCGTAAGCAAGAGCGGCACTCAACATAAGAAAAATCTCTTTGAGCAGAATGCGAGGCGGATGGGCCCAAACCACGTGGCCGCGCAGCGTGGCCTCAAAAACGGAAAATTCTGGAAGACGCCACTCAGGGGCGAATGCTGTGCGCCTTTCTGCGAACGTGTCCGATGTGAACGGGGCGCCGCATCTTGATTCGACCTCTTGAAACAAAGCCTTGCGAAGCGTGGCTTCCCTGCACCTGTCTTCGCGCCAGGAGCGCGCGAAGTCCAGCGACCAGGGGCCTGCGTCCGCGATGACGTTGCTCTTGCCAGGTATGTGCAGGGCCAGCGCCCAGCATTGGGCCGCCCGCTCAGCAAGCTCGAAGCAGTGCGCCAAAGATTCGAGGGACGGCATCCGCCCGTAACGCACATTGACGCAATGCACAGCGGCAGAATTCTCGAGTCGGAACACGACGCGCCAGCCCTTCAACAAGGAAGACTCCCTGAGGAGGCACTGGACTGCAACCCACAGTTCCTTGTAGTTGATTTCCAAGGAGTGGGGCTGCTCCTCCCGGAGCTCAAAATTGTCGGGCCGAGTGTCGGCAACGACGCGACTCTCCCAACAGAGGTGGTACAACCACCCATGTATTTTGGAAGCGTCGCACTCCGCGACCCGGTTTTGCGCCGTTTCGAACCAGAATCGCCCAATCAGCGAACTCGGGTGATTTATGACCCCACATGCTAAGCGGACCACCGCCACAATGCAGGGAACGCACTGGGGGTGTATACAAAGTTGAGCAGATGTGCGCCAGGGCAGCGCGACTCAGCTCTGAAAGGGCCACCGGAGGGTCTGCAAGAGGGCTGGAACGCCATGCCGAGTACACCCCCGACGCGTTAAAATCAGCCCAAAGCGGGTGTAGACGGCGACGCAATTGGGGAAGCAATTCCGCGAAATGCGAGGCCAAGCCTACTGCTGATGCGAGCCCCTTGCTGTGGAGCGTGCCTTGTTGGTTCGCCACCAAAACGGCAGCGCACAACTCGCGACATCGGTCGGTTTTCTCGGGGGCCACGGTGGTAGTGCACTCGACTGTGTCGAGAACCCAACCGATCCAGGCTTGTCTGCCTGCGGGCGCGCGGATGCCGCTCGGTTTGGCACTGACGGGGATGCCGCACCGCAGGAAAAATCGAACCGCTTGGCGCAGGTTCTGCCAAGCTGTGGCTTCGTTTGGGGCAGCGCCCAAAAGATCGTCCACAAAGTCTAGTAGATCCACTCCGGTACGTACGCAGAGGATTCTTAAAATCTCCTTAGTGTCCGTATCGTTGATGCCTGGTGCCGGCTTCAAGCCGAATGGTAAATAATTGTACTTCCCGAGCTGGCGTCTGCCAGGGGAATCAAAGCCTAGAGAATACGAGTCGGCGTCCGAAACACGCCAATTAAAAAACAATCGCGCAAATCGACCACGAAAAGCCAAGAACCCGCAGACATGCGGGCTACGGCCTGGTCTAGCGTGCCATACACAACGTGGGCGTTCGGCATGCAATCGTTAACCCGCCCTCGCATCAGATCGACGATTAACCGCGCTTTGAAGCGTTCTGTCTCGTCGGCCTCGGTGTCTGCCCCGGGGCGCGGCTTCAAGATTAAGCCGCACGGGTTGACGTTGAAGTGTTTCGGCGGCGGGGCATCAACAAGGAAAAAAGAGACCTCCCGTACTGCAGCAAGACGATCCCATTCGCGTTCGGCCCACGCGAGCTGGGACGTGACGGAAAGGGTGATTCCGAGAGTTCTTCGGAACAACAGGAGACGCCCCTAAACAATACCCGCGCCACCAGGAGTGCAGCAGGGCGGGGTCCGCGCCATTCTCGGACAGGAAGTTGAAACGAGGGTGGAGGCCAGGAACGCCTTCTCATTCCTTCAGATTGGCGTTCCCATCTCGGACTTCGGCTAAGAGAGCTTCCAAATTCTTCCACACGGTGCTTGAGCCACAACTGCGGGAGAGGAGAAAAGTAAGTCGGTTGAAAGTGACGAGGGGGAGAAATAATATAACATTATTACATGGACACGGGTAGGGGCAGGGGAGGAACGAAACGTGCACGTCCTCAAGGTGAGCGATGTGCCACTTTCCTCGCGCGTCAGGCAACCGTCCCCACTCTGCGGAGGGGTGCGGAGCAGACGGTAGGCCACAGGATACTTCGCGTGCGGCTTGCCACTCTCACGAAGGGGCGCCAACATATTGTACGCCACGAAAGCACGGGTGATGCGAAACTGTGTCGGTCACGTGGCTGGAAAACCACGTCTTGTTCTTCCCCCCACCATCCCTGATTCGGGGAAGGAAGGGAAAAAGGGGGGAGTAAGTGTATATGTATATATGTACATATATATATATATAGATGAGGAAAGGGTCACCATGGAGAAAATGAGGAAAGACGAGGACAGGATGGCTCGACCTCTGACGCCCGCAAGCTGCCTATGTGTGATCAACGTCTCTGCTGACGTCTGGCTGAGAAGTCAACGGCCTGGCATGCGGAAAAGGAGGGCGAGAGGAAAGAACAGGGAGTGTAACATGGATGGGTTGTTCGAAAGAAGAGGGATTGCTGACCTGGTAGCAGCGTGCTCGCGCTGCAAGCGGGGTTCTGCATGGGATGAAACGTGGTGCAGCTAGGACCGCTGACCAACCGCCTTGGACCGACGGGCATTTTTCGCAAAGACTGAGGACGTAATGGCGACCGGCATGCCCGAGAGGAACTCGGGATGCAAGGACGCAAGGTGCTGCAAGGACCGCAGCCTCGTCGCCCTGCAAAAACACAACCTGGCAAGGCGTAGGATCCAATAGTGCTGACAGGAGAAATTAACGGCGACTAGGTTTGTCGAAAAGCAGTTAGCAGAAATGAGCGGCACAGCCATGACCGCTGACAGAGACAGTAGCAGTCGAAACAGGTCATCGACGGATAGCCGTCGGCAGCGCGGGGACGGCTGGACCCCGACCCTTGGAACAGAGCGCCTGCGCGCGAGACGAATCCAGCGAAACGTGCGAGGGACGACCGAATAGACGAGCCGAGCACAGCGATCCCGCAGAAGCTCCTTTCCCGAACGCACAGCCCCCTTGGAAAGGAAGCCTCCACGAGGCGCCTGAGAAGCATGCCAAGAGATACCGAATTGCAGGTACCCAAGAATCCTCTGGGCCAAAACTCGGGCACAGTACTTATAATGGTATGGGCCTGAGGCCATAAATAAGCAAGCAAGTTGCGAACCCATCCCCATGCAGTCATGTCTGGAAGATAAAATGGTTGTGGCGGGCTTCTCGTGTGCCAACACACGAGGCGCGGACTCTCGCGGTCTGCCCTCCCGTGAGGTCTGGCCACTCTTCCTCCTCCTCCTCCCCCTCCTGGAGTTTTGTTCCTCCTCCTCCTCTTCCTCCTCCTTCTCTTCCTCCTCCTCCGCTCCTCCTCCTCCTCCTCCTCCTCCTCCTCCTCCTCCTCCTCCTCCTCCAGGGGCCCTCCGCCCCATCCTCCTCCTTGGCCTGGGGTTGCAGAAGTTTCGCCTACACGTTGGAGTGGCCCTAGGCAAGAGTGATCTTCGGTGCGCCGAATGAGGGACCGACAAGTTCAGCCAACAAGTTTGACCGACACGCACAGTCAAGTTAGATTGGAAAGGTACGCGAGAGGAAGCAAGACCCTTGCGAGGGCTACAGTGCCCTGGTTTCGCGAAACGCCGAAAGCAAGGGTACCCTTGACCTAGCAGGGTCGACCTAGTAATCAAACTCGACTGTCAGGGCCCCTCTTCCTCGCCCTCCTCGTCGTCATCCTCCTCCTCCTCCTCCTCGTCCTCATCCTCCTCCTCCTCATCCTCCTCCTTTTCCTGCTGGTGTCCTCCTCCCGCTCCTCCTCCTCGGCCTGGGGTGGCAGAGGCTTCGCCTACGCGTAAGAGTGTCCTTGGCAAGAGTGACCTTTGGTGCGGGGCTTCAGGGGGGCCAGTTCCACGCGCTCAAGCCCTTGCTGGGAGTGACCCCTGTGTGATTAACCAAAAAAGCACCCCTAATCCTTTGGGATGGGACCTAAGGTAGGAGGACCAAAAGCATTACTGATACGGGCTATTTTCTGCAGACCGCTCAGATGTAGTATCCCTACTGCAGAGACGAGGACCTCAGTGAGGCCACCTCTTCACTGTGTTATTAGGGTTGTGGGTTCTTAGATTCTCGATAACTGCGGGCCCGCACCAAAGCTCACCCTGGCAAGGGGCCACTATTGCGCATGGCCGAAAGCTGAACCTCGACCTCGCCTGTCAGCCGGCGGCGGGGCGCGGGGGCGACGGCGGCGGAGGCGGGCTGGCGGTGGCCTCTCGTTCATGCGCACGAACTGAGAGCCGCTCGGGTTTTCAGTCCAGAGGAGTGGCTCGAGGACGAGGCTCGACGACGACGACAAGGTGGCGCTGGGCGCCCGCGCAGACCCGCTTTCGGCCGCAGGCGCAGGAGGAGGACGGAGGGCGGGGGGCGACGGAGGAGGCCTGCTCGTGGCCAGCCACGCCCCGGGAGGGCCCGGCCCCGCGGCCGAGGCGGACGGACTGCCCCTGCCCCGGGGGGGGGGGGGGCCTGCCCTGGGCCGCCTGGCAAGGTCCCTGCGCTTGGGGGCCGAAGGGCCACGGGGCCGGTCAGCTTCGGGGTGAGCCGCGGGCGCAGGGCGGGGCACACAATGCAGGGGAGCCGGGGGCCTCTGGGGGCCCCAGGAGACCTCCGGAGGCCCGTGGGGACTTCCAGGGGCCTCCGTCCCCCCTCCTCCCTGCCTCCCTCCTCCCTGTCACGCACGACCTGTATCTCGGCGTCCTCCTGCAAGCTTGAAGACGACTGGAGAAGAAGCAGGAGCAGGAGCTGGAGGAGGAGGACGAGGAGGAGGAGGCGGAGGAGGGGAGCATTGGGAGAGTTCCTGTCCCTCCCTACCTTCGCCCTCCTTCCTCCCCTCCTTCCCCCCCCCCTTCAACGTCTTCAATGCATCAAGAAAGGATAGGTCAAGCAGACCACACCAAAGACGACAAAGACGATGGACGGGGACAAAGACAGAGGCGGAGACAGAGACACCGACGGCAAAGACGACGGCGGTGTCGAACACGACGTCGACGTCGACGACAGCAGCTAACAAAAGGTGATGGCGACGACGAAGCTCATGGGCGAAAGATACATCAGTATCCACGGCCACCGCGGGCCAAACCCCTGGTCTGCGACCCCGCGGATACAGTCGGGGGTTGACCTAAGGAACGCTACATAGGGAACGAGGCCCCTTTTTTCCATCAGTTAACCTTCGATTTCCTGTCGAAAACATGAGGAAAGCCTGGGGCAAACTGTGAAGCGTTTAAGGAACGCGGAGCCCCTCCCCAACGAAAAAGGTTCCTTCTTCAGGGCCCCGACTGTACGGTGCGTTTTTGCGCGGTTGCCCCGCGCAGACCGCATCCGTACGACCGCGTGTCCGCGGGACCCCGCCCGAGAACCCAGACCGCGAGGCCACGGATACGGATGTGCTCGCCGCTCGTGCGACGGGCGACGACGACGACGACGACGGGCGACGACGACGACGACGACGACGACGACGACGACGACGACGACGACGACGGTTCTGCGGCCACTCGGGGGAGCCTCTCGTACCATCTTGCTGGTTCTTGCGGATCGACGCTAATCGACGCTAAATCGAGGCTAATCGACGCTACATCGGCGCGTTCTCATCGACAATCAGGCGCTATCGCCCGCTAGTGCTCTGTGAAGACGAACTTGCGAGGACATACAAATCTTCCATGCTTTGCTATCGAACGACGGCGAGTGACCAGCGCCCTGCTGAATGCGACGACGACGACGACGACGACGGCGGCGACGACGGCGGCCACGGCGACGGGGGCGAGGGGAGAGATGGGCAAGGCAGGGGAGCGAGGAGGGAGGGCGGGAGGGCGAGGAGACCAGGGCGTCGGGCGGTGCCGCCAGCAAGGGAGGGCGAGGGAGGCCAGGGAGGCAGAGGGCGAGGCAGGCAAATGGCGCGGAAGGCAAAGGACGACGACGACGACGACGACGACGACGGCGACGACGACGACGACGACCAGCGCCCTCCTGGAAGGCGGAGCACGACGCCAGGCGCGCGTGCAGGGCCCGCTTGAGGGCGCCCTTCACGTAGGCCAGGTGCTCCCCGGCCGCCCCGGACGTGTCCACCACCTGGCCCGCGGACGACGACGACGACGATTGCTACTCCTCCTCTTCCTCTTCCTCCTCCTCCTCCTCCTCCTCCGCCAACCTCCTCCTCCTTCTCCTCCTCCTCCTCCTCCTCCTCCTCCTCCAACCTCCTCCTCCTCCCTTCTCCTCCTCCTCCTCCTCCTCCTCCTCCTCCTCCTCTTCGTCCTCCTCCTCCTTCTCCTCCTCCTCCTGCTCCTCCTCCTCCTGCTGCTCCTCCTCCTCCTCCTGATCCTCCTCCTGCTTCTCCTCATCCTCCTCCTCTTTCTCCTCCTCCGCCTCCTGCCTTCGGAGCCTGCAGCCGCCAGGCTAGCATACTACCGCACAGAACTTGCGATCGAGAGGAGGAGTGCGGATGAGAGAAAGGGCGCGCAATTGGGCACAACAAGAAAGACAAGAGGAGGGAAGAGAATACCAATTCGGGATGCAAGGCCCCGCTCTGCACTTCGGCCACAAACGCCGACAGGAGGTCCGCACGCTCCAGCTGGTTGGGGGCGAGCCCCCAAAGCACCGCCGAAGCCCAAAAGGACGACGACGACGACCAAAAGTGCGCAGAACACCAACCGGACGCCGAACACAAAACGAGCGCCAAAAGCAATGAACAACGAAACCCCACCAGCGCCGAAAACCAACCGAACGCCGAAAACCAAAGAGCCGACGAACACCAAAAAAGGGCGCCAGAAACCCACGAAGAAGCGCCGAAAACCCAAAGATACAGCGAATATCAAACGATCGTCGAAAAGCATGGCGGCGCCGAAAACCAAAACAGCGCCAAAGAACGCACCGAAAACCAAAGAGGCATCCAAAACGACCGGATCGCCGATCTCAGCTGCGAGAAGGGGAGGTAGCTTCCGACCCCCTCTCTTTGAAAGGGAAGCCCGGGCTTACCTTGGGCTCTGGAAAAGGAGGGAGAGGGTAGCTTTGAAGCCCCCCCCTGGCAAGACAATTTCAGCTGCGAAAGGAAGGGGGGGTAGCTTCCGAAGCCCCTCTCCCCTTTGAAAGGTACATAAGCCCGGGCTGGCCTTGGGCTCCGGAACAGGAAGCGGGGGGAGCTTTCTTTGAAGCCCTCACCCCGTTGGCAAACCAATCTCAGCTGCGAAGATGAGGGGAAGTAGCTTCCGAAGCCCCCTCCCTTTGAAAATGAAGCCTGGGCTAAACTTTGGTCCCGGAAAGGGGGGAGGGGGTGGGTAGCTTCCAGGCCCCCCTCCGTTTAGCTAGGGCCCCCCCAGCGAAAAAATGCCCACGACAGGGAGGGACGGTGGGGGTTAGCTTTGGAAGCCCCCCCCTTTTTCCAAGGGGGGGGGGGGTAGCTTGAAGCTGGGGCCTCCTTTCAATGAGAAGTGCGCCACGAGCGCGCTCTTTCATACCTCATTGCGCCTCCCCCGACTCTCGCCATCGCTTGGACGTCCATTCCCTGTGCATTTTTCGGTTTCGTGCGTGCATTTTTCGCAACGTGAACAAAAATGCTCCTCGATGGCCCTTGCCGATACAAAAATGCACACGTCCGAGCGATGCCAAGGACTGGACCAGCTGGAGGAAGAAAAGACGGATCCATTTCAAAACGGGGCTCACGTCTGAATGGAAGGCCCGTGGGGCGCTCGTCTTCCAGTCTCCCATGGGGTGCGATTCCCGCAGGGAAATGCCGTTCTTGTAGGGGCTGGTGATGAGGTGGCTCGAGACGGGAGGCTGCATTTCTCATCACCATCGATGCATCCTGCGCTCGCGCTTGTCCTCCAGCTGAAGCTGCTCCTGCTCCTCCTCTTCTCCCCCCCCTCTCTGATTTCCTCTTACTGCGCCTTGAGCTCCCCCTGCCCTGCGAACTACCCCCCCCCCGCATGGCACCACGACAGGTCGCGAGCCCCTTAGGTTCTGCAGCAGGGGCCGGTCCGCTTCGAGCATCATGCCCTCCACCTCGTCGAAGACCTGCAGAGCGGAGGAGGAAGAGGACCGCGACGAGAGAATGAGGCGAGAGGAAGAGAACGAGGGGACGAGAGGAGGCGTGGATGACAAGACGTAAGAGGAGGCGAGAGGAAGAGGGAGGAGGCGAGAGGAGAGAGAGGGAGAACCATATACATAGACATATACAGACATATCTATATACACAGCGATAAAACATTAGCAACATTAAGGGCACACTCGTGGAAGAAAACCTGAAAAGCTTTACAGTCACGATGCGGGGCACGATGGGGGACGATGGGGAGAGTCAGAGGGATACGGATACTCATGCGAATGCCATTGCTCATCCGACACAGTTCCCTGAGGCACGAATTGGAGTGCCCTCAGGTCCCTTCGAGTTATCCGTCCTGTCCTGCGAGCGACAATCAAAAAAGGCCTAGGCCCCAATTATCTGGGTCTGCTGGGGCGTGGCGCGGCTTGGCGCGCGACTTCTCGGGGCCTAATGGAGAGGCCCCGAGACGGGCCCACAGGGCCCCAAGAGGCCCCAAGACGGCCCAAGAGCGCCCCGAGTGGTCGAAAGATCGCTCCGCGACGCAAGATGGACTCGAGGCGGCCCAGGAGGCCCCCCAAGAGGCCCCAGCAAGGCTCCACGAGGCCACGATAAATCTCAAATCTGCCGAGCCCCGCTTGCCAGAGGTGAGTAGGCGTGTGAGACATTTGGCTGTCCCCCCTCCTCCTCCTCCTCCTCCTCCTCCGCCTCCGCCTCCTCCTCCTCCTCCTCCTCCTCCTCCTCCTCCTCCTCCTCCTCCTCCTCCTCAAGGTCCAAAATCGCTTTTGATGGAGAGGGGGGGTCCCCAGGCTGGGGGGGGGGGGGCGGGATCCCCGATGCACCCCTGGGGCCCCCGGAGCTTGCAAGTCCACCTTCCGTGGCCAAGATGTTCTTCAAGACGGCTCCTGAAGAGCTCCAGTACGCCAAAGAGGCCTCAAGAACACCCAAGATAGTCTCAAGACGGCCGGAGACGCCGAAAGAAAACTCCTAGAGGATCCCCCCAGAGGGCCTCAAGAGGCAAAAACATAGATTCACCCTCAGTTGTTGCATGAGTTTCGCGTGTTCGGCTCTCCGGCGTCTGCACGTTCAAGACGGCCCAGAGCCCCACAGACTTGGCCCAGACCAGCCCAAAGAGACCTTTAAAACGGCCTGGAAATGGCCCAGAAGGGTCCCAAGACGCCAACACGGCAAACATATCCGAATGCGGCTCCAGGAGAGGCCCGAGGGAGGCCCGAGAGGGAGAACCCGCAGAGGCCCCAGGTGCACCCCCCCAGAAGAGGGTCCCCGAGACCCCCAACTGGCTCCAAGAGCCCCCCCCCCAAAAAAAACACGAAGGGCCACCCACCCACCCCGGGAGCCTCAAAAAGACTAAAAAAACTGCAGGGAACCGCTACCTGAGCCGCCAGCAGGCCCCGAAGATGCCCCCATAAGCTCCAAGAGGCGTGACAGATGCTCAAATGAGATCCCCCAGAGGCTTCCGAGAATCCCCAAAGACACCCCCAAGCTGCACGAGGGGGGCCTCAAACATAACCCAGACAATACAACAAGCCGTCCCATTGTCCTCGATAGTCTGCTCCTTGTCCTCCTTCCTCTCGCCGTCGTCGTTCTCGATGTCATCCTTTTCCTCCTTGTCCCTGAGTCTCCGAGTCCTAAGATGGGAAGGTTATCCGCCACCGCGCCTGCGCGGAGTGGGCGTGTTAGAATGCTCCTGTGGTCCCTCTGGGGGTGCTTTTCTAAAATGCGTTCTATGGCCGACCCCCCGCGTAGACCGCCCCCCCTGAAGTTGCTCCCGGGCGCTCTTTTCGACCTCCAGACGGCCGAGATGGCCTCCAAGACGGCTTCCAAGACAACCATGGCGACACCAAAACTACTCAAGATGGCCCAGGACGGCTCAAGAGGCTCTCAAGACTGCCTCCCAACGGCCCAAGAGGCCCACAAGACGGCCCAAGAGGGCTCCGAGAGGCCCTCCAGCAGAGCCCGAGGAGGCCAAAACAATTGAGCTTCCTTAGGTTTTTTTGAAGGATTCCTGAAATTATCGCTTGGTTGGGTTCCCGACAGCCCATGACGGCCCAAGAGGCGTCTGAGATGGCCCCAAAACACCCCAAGAGGGCCCCAAGTCGGCCCAAGAGGACCCCAAGAGGACCCCAAGAGGGCCCCAGGGTGGCCCTGCAGAGCTTCAAGAGTGCACCGGAACGGTCCAGAGAAGTTCCCAAGAGGGCGCCCGAGGGCGCCAAGAACCCTCTAAAACAACCCAAGAGGCTCCCAACAGGCCCCAGGAAGCCCCCAAGAGGCCCCCCAAATGCCCTCCGAAGGAAGACACATGCATGCGAGTGTGTTGTTCGACAGATGTTGAGGTTCTCGCCTGTTTGGGCTTCCGGCCGCCCGAGACGGCCCGAAAAAGGCCTGTTCGACCTTTACGGCTTGTTTTTCGACCTCCCCCTCTCCATGTTCACGTTCCCCCAGGTTCTAACTTTCGTTCAGTTGTTCCTGATGTACAACCCGCC
>CAUYUJ010016181.1:229063-239063 GCA_963575745.1 Prorocentrum cordatum | reverse complement strand
CGAAAGCCGAGGCCCAAGTGATGGGCCCTACTCCGAGGTCGGTAAGGACAAGGGCAAGGTCATCGGGAACAGCAAGGGCAAGGCCAAGGAGGCCTTTGGTGCGCCAACCGGCAACCCTCCTGCTTCTCCTCTTGCTGCTGATGCTGCACCCACTCCTCGTGCTTCTGGAGCTGTTCACGGCAATGGAGTTGCTCCCTTTGATATGCGCCGCTTCCTGGAGGAGCTCTTCCTGGCGATGCTGCCGCCCCCTCTGCCAGTCGGGACGCCTGGGCAGATGGCCATGACTCGCGGGCCCAGGTGCGAGCCCCTGCTGCTCGCCATGTGTCTCGTGAAGAACGTCTTGCTCGATTCAGTACGGGAGCGCCTCCTGCCAAGAGCAAGGACAATGAGAAGGATGTGAGGGCCAAGCGTTTTGCTCCCGTTTAGCCTTCCTCTCCCTTCCTGCCTCATTATGTATCCCTCCCTCCCCCTGCCTCTTCCCCGGAGCTTGTCTGCTCGATTATGGGGTGGTGGAGGCTTGAGGAGAATGAGAGGAGGAGGAGGAGGAGGAGGAGGAGGAGGAGGAGGAGGAGGAGGAGGAGGAGGATATTGTTTCTTTTTAAACGACTGTGCTATATCGTGCGCTGTTCATTGATTACTCGTGGCCAGCGGTGGCAACCAATGGAACTGGATTGTAGCCTACCGCTTGCTTGCCCTTGCTTTGCACTGCGTGGGACTCATCGCGGTTGTTCTCTCTAGGTCGGGTCCTCTGGCATGTTGTTTGGAGGGCCGCCCTGTGCCGCTTAGCGGTGCAGGGTCGTCTCTCCATCCTTCGTTGCTGGATGGCCCAACCTTGCTCCCGACGTGTCCAATCCAATCCTCCCCCTCCTCCTCCTCCTCCTCCCCCTCCTCTTCCTCCTCCTCCTCCTCTTCCTCCTCTTCCTCCTCCTCCCCCTCCTCCTCCTTCTCCTCCTCCTCCCCCCCGACGAGCTGGCCCTGGAGAACACTCGGCTCCTCCTCCCCCTCCTCCTCCTCCTCCTCCCCCTCCTCTTCCTCCTCCTCCTCCTCTTCCTCCTCTTCCTCCTCCTCCCCCTCCTCCTCCTTCTCCTCCTCCTCCCCCCCGACGAGCTGGCCCTGGAGAACACTCGGCTGTTCATGGGGGAGACCAAACGCGACTCTGAGAAGCTCGTCGTGAAGGACTCCAGGGAGAAGCGGCTGCCGCTGACCGTCAGAGCTGCCAAGCAAACGGTCCTGAGCACCGCGTGCGCCGTGAAGATGCTGGAGTCCCAGCTGGCGGAGGCCCGATCCGCGCATGTGGCCGCCTGCGGGGAGGTCCTCGGCGCGGGCTTCGAGTCGTCGCAGCTGTTCGACAACGGCGAGGCTGGCCCGTGAAGTTGGCCAAGTTTTGATGCTCTGGGAGCTGCCCGAGAAAACGGCCAAGTCTTGAGGGCTGCGGAGGCTCGTGTTCCTCCTGCGGCTCGCTTGGCTTCGGGGCGCGGGAGCTCGTGTTCCTCCTGCGCCCCCCCCCCGCTGCGGAGTCTCGTGTTCCTCCTGCAGCGGCAGCTTCGCGCCGCGGAGGCTCGTGTTCCTCCTGCGGCGCCGACGGTCCTGTGGTTGCAGAGGCTCGTGTTCCTCCTGCGGCCCCGGGGGGTTCTCCCGCGCGACTCCCCTGTCGCTTTGCGGTTAGCCCATTTAGTCCTCCTCCTCCCCCTTCTCCCCCTCCTCCTCCTTCTCCTCCTCCCTCCTCCTCCTCCTTCACCTCCTCCTCCTCCTCTTCCTCCTCCTCCTCCTCCTCCATTCCTTTTCCTTACAACTAACTTCTCTCTGTCGCACCCCGAGGCCAGTTTTTAGTGCGGGCCGGGCGTTTCGCCTGAGACTTCCTCCCATTTACGACTCTGAAGCTTAAACATTCGTAACAGTTTCACGCATGGAGGGCGGGCCGTTTTCAAAATGTGGCTCTCGCCTTAGCGCGGCGCACATTCGTTTTAAAGATTCGCCAGAGTTTCACGGATTGGGGATAACCCGTTTTCAATATGTGGCTCTCGCCATAGCGCCGCGCACATTCGTTTACAAACTTCTCAAGAGCTCAACGGATTCCCATCATCAACGTACCAATAATGGTGTTTCGGAAGGATTCAAGATTTTGCGGGTGCCACAGTTACGTTGATTCGCGGTGTTGAAATCCCAAGAATGGCGTTCTGGCACGAGGGAGGGTGTATTTCCTCCTCCTCCTCCTTTTCCTCCTCCTCCTCCTCTCGCTGATGCTCCTCCTCATCCTCCTCCTCCTCCTCCTCCTCCTCCTCTCGCTGATCCTCCTCCTCCTCCTCCTCCTCTTCTTCTTCCTACTCCATACCGCGCGGACGAAGACGAGGTCGAGATCGCGACCCTTCCCAGTTCAGACCACTCGCTGCACTGCCGCGGGGCGTGAACTCTATCTTCCTCCTACCTCGCCGACGAAGACAAAGTCGAGTTCACGACCCGTCCTCATTAGTTCAGAGCAGTCGTCGGAATTACGCTGCTCCTAGGATCGGTCTCCCTCCTGCTGCGCTGTTGCACAAGCACGGTAGCGGGGTTTGCCGCAGGCAGCTGGATATCGACCATCCGCGACGTCACTCCAGGAGCACCTCGGGCCATGCGCGACGCGCAACATGTTTCGGTGTTCCTTCCCGACCAGCGCAGGATGAGTGAGCCCCACGCAGCGGAGCAGCTACTGCGCGGGGGCCACTCCTCCCACGCACCCGGACACTTGAAGGCATCCCATGCGCGCGACTGCGTCCAAGAAGCAGCCAGCAAGCGCCCAGTCACTGATTTCCCCAACGTTTCGGGAGAATGTGTGAGTTCTCATCTTTAGGAGGTTTTCGACGCTTCCAGACGGCCCAGGAGGCCCCCAAGAGGGCCCCCACGACGAGCCAAGCGAGCCCCAAGACGGACCAAGAGATCCCCAAGACGGCACGAGGGGGACACAAAAGCGGCCTGGGAGAGGCCTAAAGGGGAGCTCGAACCGTCATTTCGAAATCTCCGCCCCACGACCACCTCCGAGACCGCCAGCAAGCCCCGCGAAAGCCCTACAGACGCTCCGGGAGGTCTCCAGGAGGCCAAAATCGGGCCCCAGGAGGTCCCCAGAAGGCCTCCAAGCGGCTCCAAGCACACCCCAAAACCGCCTCCAAGAGGCTCCCAAGACGCTCCCTCGGACGCACAAGGACATACTAGCACTACACCCCACAACCGCCTCCAAGAGGCTCCCAAGACGCTCCCTCCCTCCCAATTCCATGGGACGCGCAAGGACATACTAGCACTATGTGTCCTCCTTGGAGGCGTGCGTTCGACCCGAACATCTAATATGACCGTCTTGTAGCATATAATTTCCCGAGCTGCACGGCCAGAAAGCGCCCGCCACGGAGCATGTACTACACAAGATTTCTCGGCGCGCGCGTCGCCCCCGTAGGGGCGACGCACACTTTTTTGATTCGCGGGTTGAGAGCGCACCTCTTCCCGTCGAAGCTAAGCGGGCCGCGCGAAGCTTGAATTAACAAGGAGGGGGGGACAGAAGGAGAGGCCGCCCGTCAGTAGGGGCGACGCACACATAGTGAGCAGTTTCGTAGTCGGCGTTCCGACATTGGGCGGAAGGGGGAGGGGGACGGGGGGTGTCTGGCTCTGGGCCTCTGCTGAATGCGACTGTTTGAAACCGTGCGTCCAATGGGGGAGACTCCACCTGCTCGAAACAGGCGCCAAAAACACCCAAGAACTACTCCAGGGAGGGGGGGGAGGGGAGCGGGGGGGGTGCGAGGGCCAGCGCCGATCGTCAAAATGCCGGCGCGCGCGTCGCCCCCTTAGGGGCGACGCACATATAGTATTAGTATGATTGGGTGGCGCCGATTCCGTACTCCCAGCTCCCTTTCGGTAGCAACTCATGGGAGCCTCCCATACCATCATGTCGGCGCTTGCGAACCGACGCGAAATCGACGCTAGTCGACGCTAAACCGACGCTAATCGACGCTGGCCGACGCTAAGTCGGCGCTATCTTCATCGACTCCCATACGCTAATCGACGCTAATCACGCCAAAGATGGCACTGAGAGGGTACACCCGGCTCTCGTGACTTGCTGCCGAATGGCTCCCTGGCCGTCCGCGCGCCGCTCCTTTCTTGCCCGCGGGGCGGAGCGCTCACCGGGTCCGCCTGCCGTCCACGACGCGGGCGCCCGGGGGCGGGTCCCAGGCCTGGGGGGCCAGCTCAGGAAAGAGGGGGCGGCGCTGAGGAGGAGGGAGGGAGGGGAAGGAGGGAGGGAGGGGAAGGAGGGAGGGAGGTAGGGAGGGAGGGAGGGGGCTCCCTCTGAGAAGGAGAGGAAAAGCACCGGGGTCGCATGTGAGGGGATGGATCGGAGAGCAATTTGGCTTCTGTGGCGGGATGCGCCACGTAGTTCTTGGCGCTGCGTCCTCCCTCGTCCAAGGCCGCACTCGCGCACTCGCCACCCAGGCGGAGGGTACCAGGAAGGCAATGGGGGGAGGAGGGAGGGGGTGGAGGGAAAGGGAAGGGCGAGGGAGGGAGTGGGAGAGGAAGAGGAGGGGAGTAGAGCAGGCAGTCGTGTTACTATATTGCGCGTGCCGACCGCAAAATTACACTTTGCACTACAACTTGACGCCCACGTAGGCTCCTTTGTTCCCAAACCATCCTGTGGTGCCCCTCACACGCTTCGTGGCCCGAAACGGAGCGCAACCGAAGGTCCCAAGGCGACGTTTGCGTTCCCCCCCCCCCACCCACCCACCCATGTCGACACATTCCTCACACACTTCATGGCTCCATAGGGAGCTCCACCAAAGGCCCCAAAGGCGGCGTTCGAATGCGTCCCCCCCAACGATGCTCACACGCTTCGTGGCCCCATAGGGGTAGCTCCACCGAAGGCCCCAGTGGCGACGTTCGCACGCGTCCCCACCGCCCACTGTGGCACACCCCCCACGCGCTTCGTGGCCCCGTAGGGAGCTCCACCAAAGGCCCCAGTGGCGACGTACGCATGCGTCCCCGCCGAGCATTTCGGCACACCCTTCAAACGCTTCGTGACCCCTCAGGGATCCACCTCAGGCCCCAGAGGAAAAATTCGCATGCGTGCCCGATCACCGATATCGGCACACCCGTCACACGTTTCGTGTCCCCATATGGAGTTCCACTAGAAGCCACAGAGGCGACGTTCGCATGCGTTCCCACCTACTGCGGCACACCCTGACACGTCGCGTGGTTTCAGAAGGAGCTCCACCAAGGTCCAGTTGCGACGTTCGCACGCGTCCCCCCCGCTCATTGCGGCACACCCCTCACACGTTCCGTGGCCCCACAGGGAGCTCAACCCAAGGCCCCAACGGCCGCGCCCGCATGGCACCGCCGCGCCTGTTTCGGCACATCCCTGACACGTTTCGTGGCCCCAGAGAGAGCTCCACTGAAGGCTACATTGGCGACGTTCGCATGCGGGTCCCGGACCAATTTCGGCACACCCCTGCCACGTCTCGTGGCCCCATCGGGACCTCATGTTGAATGCGCCCCCCCACCATCATGACAGCACGCCCCTCGCGTGCTTCGTGGCGCCATAGGGAGTTCCACCGAAAACAATCATATCAACCGCAGAGCACACAAGTGCATATGGTTGGGTCCTTTGCCGGGAATTATTTTTCTTATGAGATGCCTGAATCCTCAGCCACGCGGCTTCAATCGTTGCATGTTGTACCGGCTGTGCTTCTCGCATCGAAGCGTTACAGCCAGCGGTAAACGACGGTCTAATGTTCAAGGCAAAAGGATGGTTTGGATTTCCTGTGCGACACAAGAAATGCGAAGGTTGCCGACACGGCCAGGGGATAGCATGCGGCGCGGTAGATGCAGCGGCAAAGCGATGAGGAACAGCATTGCCACGGACAACAACAAATCTGGCAGCATCAGCGGCAGATAGGGGAGACGAGGACGGGTGACAGGATGAGGCGATGCATTTATTGGGAAGACTAGCAAGCTTCAAGAGAAGCTCCCAGGACGGCCCGGGATCCTCCCAAGAGAGGAGTGGCGAGTGGCAGCACCCCCCCCGCAATGAAAGAACGAACTACGTATTGAACGAGCGCAATTGGGCAAACGAACGTCGTGGGCATACGCCACGAATACCAAGCCGGCGACGGCTACGCGACGAGACTTGCATCCATTCAGTGCAGCAGATAACACCACACTGGCCGTCGTGCTGGCATGGGGCTCCACATGCGAGCGCTGGCATAAAAAATGGGAAGAGGGCGCCGAGCACAGGAGGAGGAGGATGGAAATGAGGAGGAGGAGGAGGAGAAGGAACAGTGATGGGAGGGAACAGGAAAGAACTGAAGGCGGATAATACAAGCGTGCGGCAACGAGGCGCGAGCCACCCAACCCCATTATTGGGCGCACGCGCGCTGACCTGAGTCAAGGAGCGGGGACGGAGAAGAGGGAGGAGGAGGGAAAGGAAGGGGAGGAGAAAGGGGAACGCAGGCAGGACGCGCTGAACGTCGTCCTCCCCCAGCTCGGCGAACAGGTCCTGCGCGGCGGCGAGGGCAGCCCCTGCTAGCGGCTCCGCTTCGGGGGGAATGAACGCACCCCGTTGCTGCTGGCACAGGCGCTCAGCGTCGGTGATGCCAGGACACGGGCGACCTGCCTGTGCGGCGAAGGAACCACAAAGTCCAAGGCAGCTGGCCCCCCTGGAACCAGCAGGGAATGCAGACAGCATCAGGTTGGCGCCCGTTCGCCTGGACGTCGTCTAAGCGGGGTGGCACGAGGCTGGGATGCACGAGCGTCCGGTTGAAGCCCGCGTTGGCAACGAAAAGCCGACTATGTTCCTCGCCCCGCTGTGCCAGTGGACCGGGTCTCTGGTCCTGCACACAGGCCTGCGTGGTAGCTGTGGCGGTCGCAGAGGTCCTCGCAGCACGGGCGAAAATGCTTCGTCTCGCACACAGGCATAGGAAGCTTGCGCGCTGCATCGCACGCGAGCTCTCTACAGACTCGAAGAGGAGCCACAGCTGCACGCTGGATTGCGCTTCGAGGCGCCGGAGGCGTCAGGCAGCATCTTTGACTGGATGTCAGTGCGGCCTGCGGCATCCAAACCAGCCGGAGAGACCTGGCTCCCGCGCTCGTCAGGCGCGGCCGAGGGGTGTTTTGCCGGGTCCAGGCTGCGCGCTGGTGGCAGCAAAGGGTAGTAAGCCCCGAGTGCCCGCCCCTCCAGCGCGGCCGCGCCCTCATGCGCCCAAGTGCACGATGCGCCCAACTCGCCGCAGAAATGCCGCGTGGCCGCCAGACTGACCGAGGACGCGCCGGCTGCGAAAACTGTCAGCTGCCGCAGGCCCAGCCCTGCGTGGGCGAGTCCTCGGGCACCTTGGTCCCGCTGCGTGTCTGTCAGGTCCGCTGCGAGCAAGTCCGACAGCGCGCGCCGGTCGCCGTGGTCGAAGCAGCGCAGCGCCCCCAGGAATAGGGCAGACGGCGCTGCTCGGTCGCTGTAACCGAGCTTGGCGTAGCTCGCGCAGCAGCCGAAGAGCGCGAGGCCCAACTGGGGGCGCAGGTTGGCCGGATCCTCGGGGGCGGGTTTGGTCTTGTCGGCGCGGCGTCGGGCGAAGGCCTTGCCATATGTCTTCGCCTGGAAGGGGGGTGTCCCAAGAGCTCCGCGGGGGCGAACCGCCTCGGAGGACGACGCGATCGCGCGATCGGCCCCCATCTCCGCGTCCACCAGGAGGAGCGCGCTGGGAAAAGACCCGCTAAGCTCCAGGGCGCACGCTCGCAGGGGACCACAAGCTCGCGCTTGAGAAAATGAAGCAGGAGGCGCAGGTCACGTCAGCGGCGCTGCAGCGTCGCCAGCGCGAGCGCGCGCCATTGCCTCCTCAGAGCCTGCGACGAAGCCGTCGTCCAGGTAGAAGGCGCACAGGTCTAGGTCTGCAGTGTTCGCGAGACCCTCCAGCACCGAGTGCACGGCGAGGGCGAAGAACAGCGGCCCTGGCGGGCCCCCTGGCTGCAAGCCCGCGTGCGAGGATAAGACGTGGAGGGTGCGCCGCTGGATCTCCCCAGGGGGGGGGGGTAGGACCTCCCCCCCGTTCCCCCCCTTCCCCGATCCGTCGTGGGGGACCCCCCCCCCTCCCCCCCGTCCCCGATCCGTCGTCGAGGAACCTCCCCCCCCCCTCCCCCCTTTCCCCGACCCGTCGTCGGGGACCCCCCCCCCCCTCACCCCCTTTAAAAAGGGGGGGGAGGGGTCCGACCCCCCCCCTCCCCCCCTTTCGCCACGCCGCCCCCTGACGCCGGAACCCGACCCCCGTCACCCCTACCCCTAGTCCTCACCCTAACCCAAACCCCTAATCCTAACCCGAACCACTAACCCCAGCCCCAAAGAGCTCTCACTACTCATTACTCACTACCCACTACTGACTACTAGCTATTCGCTACTCACTTCTCACTACCCCATACTCACTACTCACGACTCACTACTCACCATCCACTACTCACTACCCACCACCCACTACTCGCTACGCACTATTCCCTACTCACTACTCCCTCCTCCCTACTCACTCCTCACTACCCACTACTCAATACTCACTAAGCACGACTCTAGTCCCTATTCACTACTCACTCATCACTACTCATTACCCACTACCCACTATCCACCACTCACTACTCACTACTAACTAGTCATTGCCCACAAATCACTACTCACTACCCAGCACTCGCTACTCGCTATTCCCTACTCCCTGCACAATACTGATTACACAGAACTCAGTACTCGCTACTCGCTACTCCCATACTCGCTACTCAATACTCACTACCCACTCCCCGCTAGTCACTATTCACTATTCACTACTTACTACTCCCTACTCACTAGTCACTACATAGTATCTAGTCACTATTCACTAGTCACAACTCACTAAACACTAGTCACTAGTCACTACTCACTACCCACTACTCACCAATCGCTACTCACTACCCACTATTCGCTACCCACTTCTTACTACTCACTGCTCACTACTCTTTACTCCCTACTCCCTACTCCCTACTCACTACTCGCTTCTCCTACTCGTTACTCACTAAACACTACCACTATTCACTACTGACCACTCTCTACTTACTCACTACTCACTACTCACTACGCCCTACTCGCTCCTCACTACTCACTACTCGCTACTCCCTACTCGCTACTCACTACTCACTACCCACTGCCACTACCCACTACTTTCTATTCACCACTACTCACTACTCACTATTCACTACGCACTAAGTACTACTCAGTACGAACTACTCACTTCTCACTACTCACTACTAGCTACTGACTACTCACTACTCACTACTCACTAGTCACTACCCACTACGCACCACCCACAATTCACTACTCACTAATCACTACTCGCCACCCACTACGCACTACCCACTACTCATTACTCCCTACTCCCTAATCAGTACTCACTACTCGCAACTCGCTACTCACTACTCACCACTCGCCACTCACTACCCAGTTATCAGTACACACTACACACTATCCACTACTCACTACTCCGCACTCCCTACTCCCTACCCCCTACTCCCTACTCGCCACTCACTACCCACTACTCACTACCCAATACTCTCTACTCACTACTACTCACTACCCAATACTCACGACTCACTACGCACTCATTCACTACTCACTACTCACCACTCCCTACTCCCAACTCCGTACTCCCTACACGAGGGAGGGGGAGTCCGACCCCCCCCCCTTTCCAGCGCCAAAGGGGGAAGGGGGGGGGGGGTTGGACCCCCCCCCCCCTTCAAGGGAGGGTGTGTGTGGGGGGGTTCGGGACCCCCCCCTCCCCTTAAGGGGGGGAGGGGGGGGGGGGTCCGGACCCCCCCCCCCCTGAAGGAGGGAGGGGGGGAGGGGGTCTGGACCCCCCGTCCCTTTAGTGTATTCAGGGAGATCAACTGGCGCCCTTCCCATGACGTGGCCGCCGAAACGCAGGTTGGACAGCCGAGGGGGGACGCAGGTTGCAGCTCCACCTGGCAAGCAGAGCTCGCCGCAAATATC
>CAUYUJ010016181.1:212897-222897 GCA_963575745.1 Prorocentrum cordatum | reverse complement strand
ACTACTACTACTACTACTACTACTACTACTGCTACTACTAGTACTACTACTACTAGTACTACTACTACTACTACTACTACTACTACTACTACTACTACTACTACTACTATTACGACGACTACTACTACTACGACTACTATTACCACCACCACCACCACCCCACCACCACCACCACCACTACGACTACTACTACTACTACTACTACTACTACTACTACTACTACTACTACTACTACTACTACTACTACTACTACTACGCCCACGAGCGACTACGACTACTACTACTACTGCTCCTACGACTCCTCCTACGATTACCGCTACTATAACTACTACTCCTTCTCCTGCTCCTCCTCCTCCTCCTGCTGATCCTCCTGCTCCCCCTGCTCCCCTTCCTTCTCCTCCTCCTCCTCCTCCTCCTCCTCCTCCTCCGGCTCCTCTCTGTCCCTCCCTGCCTCCCTCCCTCCCTCCCTTCTCTCTGGCGCGCCGTCTCATCGGTAAGCACGTTGTGGTAGTACTCCTCCCCGTCGGGAGACACGACCAAATTCCACACGACCTGCGGGGATAGCGGGGGTGCTCGCCAGGCGGGCCAGCCCAGGGACACCCCAGCCGAGAGGGAGATGGGAGAAGTGAGGGGTGCCAAGCCCAACCCATGGATTGTTCGGCTGTTACTAGAAGTGCCCCTGGCCCAAGGTGCTCCCAGGATGTCCAAGGAGGCCTTCACGGCCTCCAGAGCAACCCTCACGAGGCCCAAAGGGCCCTAGGGGCTCCAAAGTTGAGCGAAAAGCTGGGGCACCTTGGGCCACGGGCACCTCTAGCAACCCCCGACTTGCTAAACAGCCTTGCAGTCTGGTACGGTCTGACCTAGCACAGAAGTGCATCCTTCAAGAAACTGAGGCCGTCCGCAGGCCAAACCACTCCAAGCCACAAGATCACCGAGGGTACCCGTCCCGAGAATGTCCAACAAACACGAAGAACACCAGGGTACCCTCCCCGAACCGACCTCGATCTTACACCTCGGTCCGACCGTCTCTGGGGGGGATGCGCGAGTGGGCGCAAGTGGGAGCTTGGCGATATAGAGGGAGGCACAAATACTGTTGCATGCAGTAGGTTTCGGCCCCGCCGCCAGGTCTCTCCGTCGATCGGAGAGGGGAGGACGAGGAAGAGGCAAGGGCTATATGCTGGAACTCTACTCCCCGAACTCGCCCGCGTGCGCCTCGCGAAACGCCGCGGGCTCCAATCAACACAGCCCAACACGGCCCCGGGACAGCCCAGGACGGACCTAAGAGAGCCTCAAACTGGCCCAAGGAGGCCTCCGGAGCGACTCAAGACGGCCTAAGAGGACTCATGGACGGTCCAAGACGGCCCCACGACGGCTCCAAGAGACCCGCCAGACGACTCCCAGGACTGCCACGAAGGCCTCAAGATAGAGAACCGAAAACAGCCCAAGACGGCCTGACAGGGCCCTCAAGGACCCCCAAGACTGCTCCACAGGAGCCCAGAACAGCCCCAAGTTGACCCAAATGAGCACATGAGGGCTCCTCGAGAAGTGAAGACGAAAGGTATCACATGTGATAACCCTCCTCCTCCTCCTCCTCCTCCTCCTCCTATTCTTCCTCCCCTCCTCCTCCTCCTCCTCCTCCTCCTCCTCCTCCTCCTCCTCGACATCGATCATCGATCATCGATCATCGATCACCGATCACCGATCACCGGTCATCATCATCATCATCATCATCATCATCATCATCATCATCACCACCATCATCATCATCAGCATCATCATCATCATAATCATCATCACTAGCATCATCATCATCATCATCGTCATCATCGTCATCATCGGCATCAGCATCATCATCATCATCAGCCTCATCATCATCAGCATCAGTATCATCCTCATCGTCATCATCATAGTCATCATTATCAGCAGCAGAAGCATCTGCATCATCATCATCATAATCATCATCATGATCATCATGATGATATTTCTCCTTCTCATCATTACCACCTACATCAACATCATCATCACCAAGATCGTCATCATCGTCATTACTCTCATCATCAGCATCATCATTAACATCAACACCAACACCATCATCATCATCACCATAAGTATAATCATCATCACCACCACCATCACCATCGTCATCATCACAATCATCATCAGCTTAGTGGCCATCATCGTTGTCATCACCATCGTCATCAACAGCAACATCATCATTATCATCATTGTCGTCATCATCATCATCACCATCATTACCGCCATCCTCGTCTTCGCTGTCCTCTCTGTCCTCATCATCATCACTTTCCTCATCATCGTCACCATCGCCATCATCATCATCATCACCATCACCATCACCATCATAATCATCGTTATGATCATCATTTTATCCTTATCATCACCATCATCACCATCATCATCATCGTCATTATCGTCATCATTACCAACATCATCATGTGAGTAGTCTTCATCATCCACCTTAACATCATCATCATCATCATCATCATCATCAACATCATCATCATCATCATCAGTGACCGTGAGCACCAACAGGGCCAGAGGGGACATCTTTTTCCCAGGAGGAGGTGAAGCAGCCGGGCTCACGAGTGGCAACGGCGGAGTCGTCGAGGCCGAGCCTCCGTCACCCCTGGGATAAAAGAGAAAAAGAACAGTGACAAGGCCAAAGCAGGGCGGGCAGTGACTGAACAGGGCGGGAGCTTGAGCCACAACTCTGTGCGGCCCTGCTCATACTAACTCCCACTTCCTGCATTCCATCCAAACAATGACCGTGAGCACCCACAGGGCCAGAGGGGACATTTTTTTCCCAGGAGGAAGTGAGGCAGCCGGGCTCACGAGTGGCAGCGGCGGGGTCGTCGAGGCCGAGCCTCCGTCACCCGATCCCGACTGGTCAACTGGCCGTAGGCCGCACACCATACATATCATTTAGTCTCATAGTTTTGTTGTTCAACATAATGTCGATAAAGTGTTGGCCCAAGACAGCACAAAATTTGGTCGGGCAGGCGGCTGCGAGAGCTGTCCAATGAATACCTTGATCCGTCTTACCCGTCAGTTCTATGTGAGGTTTCCTGGATTGTGAACATATATTACCGCACGGTCGACATAAACGGTTGATGCCTGCACAAGTACCCGCATTCCACAGGGCGACGCGGGTCCGCTTCTTCCAGCGTGTTCCGAATTGGCACATATCGCAAGCATGCACGACACAGTTGGAGTGGCGTAAGAGACTACACAACTGCGGCGCTCGCCACATCATCGAAGTACCGGGGTTCTCGAGCGCCGCAGGCGTATTGTGACGGATAGCCAAGCGGATAATCTGAGTAGAGAAGAGATACGTATCGTTACCAATATTTAGCTGGAGTTGTTGAGTAGGAGTAAGCCCTGGGATACCCAAGATGTTGTTATTATCTCTGATAGCGGGTCGCCTAGCAATAGACCAGCTAGTACACGGTGTACCCAGCCAGACTGCGCCCGCAACGCCCCCTCGGATCCAGCCTTTCACAATTGATTTGAACGTAGGGTGGAGATGGTCCTGGAGCGGGTGGTTTCGGATATCCAAACTGAGCACAGGAAAGCCCTTGGATCTCATGAAGCGGCCAATGCCCCCATCCCCAGCGAAGAGATCCAGAAAAATAACCCGTCGGTTGTGGGGCGCACTTCTCTGGGCACGGCTGAGCAGGCGTTGAAGGCACCTGCTCACCTGTAAACTGGAGCTCACCTTGGGCGGAGGGCTGGGATCAGGCGCAGTAGATCGACGTGTAGTTTGGCTACCTCGCGCCTGACCCCTGTCTCCAAAAGCACTGGCATTGCTACTTGATTCTGACGGCTTCCGACACCTCGTTGGATGGCGAGGCTGAAATTCTGAAGCACCTCGCCTCCGAAGCTGAAGACGGACGGACAGATCTGGCTGATTACTCGCAACATCTTTGTCTCCTTGCCGTAGCGCTTGAGAGAGGTGGTTGTCGTCCACCGCCCTCTTCTCACGACTTGTTCGGGGGTTCGTCTCTGTGAGGCCAGATCTTCTGACGCACCACCGTGGCGTAACTGATACGGACGCGGGTCGAATTGCCCCAGTCCGAGACCCTCCGCCACCGCACTGAACACTTCGCGGTGCAGCTCGCTGCTGAAATCCCACAGCGTGCTCTCGGCGTGGCCGGCGGCCTTCAGACCGAGCAGGGGCTCCCACAGCCAGCGGTCGTCGATCGTGGCCGCGTCGTCGAAGGCCCCCGTCTTCCCTGGCACCCCGAGCGAGGTCTCGTGCAAGACCAGTCCCATCATGGTGTACCCCGCGCCGGCCACTGGCACCGCAGCCACGATGCTCTTGCCGAGGAGGGCCATGGCCTCGATGGGGCGAAGGTAGCAGGCGTGCGAGACCGCAACCAGGATCGCCATCCTCGGGATGCCCAGCATGATAATCCCGCCCGCGATCGCGAGCGCTGCCGGCCGCGGCAGCGGCAGGCGCGACTGGGCTGGCGCACGTCGGCTCCAGCTGACGGCGCACCGTGTCGAGCGCGGCAAAGCTAAACGCGCCCCCTTGTTGAGCTCCGGGAAGACGTAGCCCAGCGCGGCCAGCAGCCGGCTCGCCTCGTCGGCCCCGTGGCCCTCCAGGTACATCGCATTCATGTAACCCACAGTGATGGCGTCCAGCTCGTCGTGACAGGCCCATGTTAGGCCCAGTCTCTGGCAGTGCTCCAAGAACAATCGAAGGGTCCTCTGGTACAATGCCACGGTGCCGGGCTTGACCGCAATCTTCTCCAGCACGCTCATCCACGGGAACGCGACAGTGGCCTCCACCTTCGCGGCGGCCTGCTGAGCTCGGATGGACCTCTCCCTCTTCAGCTTCCCTGCCTTGGCGGAGGCCCGAAGCTGGCGCGGAGTTGCCGGCTTCCCCTTGGCCCTCGGCATGCGGGCATCTGGAATCGGGATGCTGCTGGAGTTGGATGTCGGTTGGAGCCTTATTGTGGACCTCGAGCCAAGACGGGCCTGCAAAGAAACCGACTTGGCCCCGGGATCCCTTGTCGGCTGGATTACGCTCTGAGGGAACCCATCTCACATACAGTCGTGTACCAGTGGCCATCGACAGGGCCGCGATACGTCGGAGAGGTCGGAGAAGGTAGGAGGATTGGGCCCGACCCTTGACGGCGCCCAGACAAAGTGGAAGATTATCAACAATAGCCAACACCCGGGAGCCTCGGGCGCCTCCAGTCCTGAGAATGTGTCGGTAACCTAAGACCAAAGCATCTCTCTCGAGCTCCAAGATGTTTGAACGGTGTCGTACTCTAGTAGCCACCACGGTGCTCCAAAACTTGTCACTCATAAATTCAGAATCGATTTCGTCGAAGGACGCGGCAAGATCCTCTATTGTGTTTTCAGGCTTACTCGACCTATACATATGTTCACCCCCAGACCCAGGCCCCGTCGAGGACCTTGGAATTGACCCCCTTGGCGTAACCTTCACAGCCATCGTCACATACGTCGTCGCCGTCGGTAACTCCCTGACCAGGTAGTATGCCGTCGCCGCCGCCAGTATGTAGGTCGCCGTCGTCACAGCCGGGATCGTTGGGCTCGAGCTCCTGAGGGTCTGTCGGGGGGTCCACGGGGTCGAGGAGCGCGTGGTTGCGCGCTTCGATGCACTGCTCAACCTTGAATCTCAATTTTTCGGATATCCGACCGATCGCACCAACGTGAGCAGCCTCGGCCTGTCTAGTACACACCCCTA
This sequence comes from Prorocentrum cordatum, assembly GCA_963575745.1. Taxonomy (NCBI): domain Eukaryota; class Dinophyceae; order Prorocentrales; family Prorocentraceae; genus Prorocentrum; species Prorocentrum cordatum. The sequence goes on along the minus strand of CAUYUJ010016181.1, from coordinate 217,163 downwards.
GACCGAAAGCCGATGCATCTGTAGCCGGCACAGTCGTATGCCAGCCTGCAGTCCAGCGCACATTCAGTAGCGGTAGTAGACACCTGACAGTCCAAAGCTCTCGTCGAACAGCTGGCCAGATCTCCACAACCCTGGGGCCATTTTTGGACGCGAACGCATAACTGACCTGGAGAACACTGTAAACCTCCCGGCGGATCAACCCGGCCCAAATAATATGTCCCAGGAGTGCCCGCATAAGGTGTCCACTACAGCGTCGCCGTCGCAGCACCGCCTCGATGGCGTAGCGTAGGCACCACAGGTTGCGGTGTTTTATCGAGAGCCTGTCTCCTCCAGTGAGCTGGAGGCCGAGAAAACTTAAATCCTGGGCGCCCTCCTCCACCTCGTGAAGCATAAGACCTTTCTGCCACATCGTCACGTGCCAACGTGCCGATAGTCAAAACATTGTCAACGTGCCCTGGAACCGCCACATCGTCTCCCTTAACCACCATCGCCGGGAGACCGCCCAGGACCGTGAGGGAGGTAGGGATGTTAGCGGAGGAGATGGCATGTCTGACCACACTCTGACACAACAGTAGTGACCACGACCAACCCATGGGTAACGCACATAGCTGAGGAGCGATCAGTGCACTAGGGTGGAGGGCGCGCCCGTTCAAATTCTTGAGACCGAGATGTCGGGCAGCTATGTGCGGCAGCCTGAAGTGAGCACGCAAAAAGGATGGCAACCACATCCGATAGAACGCGGCATTGATGTCTCCTGTGGCCACGAACGCAGGCCCATCACACTCCACCTGACTGAGAGACGAAGCCGTCGGCAGCCTAGTAGATCGCGGGTCCCTGAATGAATAGTCACATACGCGGGTGTCGAAAATAACACGGATCCTCCCATCCTTTTTGGCAGCGAAAAACACTCCAAGCGTATGGGGCATCTCCGGGGCTAAAGTCCAGTCGAGCATCCCGCGATCGAAGAGGAGGGACAGAAAGTCGGAGTAGGCCCTGGGGTTGTTTTTCAAGAAGGGGCCGACATATGGTTCCTTCGGACCCAGTTCTTGATGTAAGGCCTTGGCTTCGTATAATCGCACAGCCAATCGGTATCCCCCGTTGACAACATTGTCGTCACACAAGCGGCATGCACCTGGTCGGGGGAGGGCGAGTAATCGCCGACTGCGCGGCCTTCTAGTGGACCCAGACCCGTTGTCATAGAGTCCTGAAGCGGTGCAGATCTCGCGCAAAGATCCCACGCCGGTAGCCAGATCTGTGGGGGCAGCTGAAATGGCAGAGTAAGTATCGCGAACGTGTTTGATGGCATCCCGCTGTCCCGCATTCTCAGGCCCATGGGAGCGCCCCTGGACGTCCACCCCCAGACAACTGGTTAAGACAAGAAATCCCATCGTTAGCCCAATCACGGTAATGCTGAACCTTGCGGCGCCTTCTCTGCACGCTGCGGCACGGGTGCAAAACTGCCTGCTGCTGCCCCCCCCCCCCCCACACACACGCACACACACACACGCGCGCGCGCGCACCCCACCGCCACCACCTCTGGACAAAAAAAAGAAGCAAAAGAAAGATGTCCCGCTCGCGGTCAGCATTAGGGCGCTTGCCCGCGCGACCAGAGAGGCCAGGCGGCGGCGACGCACGCTGGGGGTGAGAGGGGTCGGTCTCGAGCTCAAGACCAGGAGGGGGGGAAATATGCACAAAAGAAACAGGCGAAGCGCGGGCATCACCTGGAGCGGCCTCCATCCCGAGAGGCGGCGGTCGGCCTGGCCCCGCCGCCCGCGATGGATCAGCCATCGTCTTTTCCGTCCTTCTTGGTATTGTTCTCGTTCTGTTTGGCGCTGGCCCGTTCCTCTCGAGCTTTACGTCTCTCCTTCATGACGGACACCTCCTTCTGGAGTTCGGCCGACGCCCAGGACTGCAGCGCTGGGCAAACGGCCATGTTCCCACGAACACGATCGAGACCCATGTACAGGAAGGCATCCTGCGTCGTCTCGCCACTGCTGCCCGCAAAACTGGGCATGCGGTCTCGGTACCTCTCCTCGGACAGCTGGATGGATCTGGCCATGATCTCCGCTCCAGCGATGTCGGGCAGGTTCAGTTGATCGAACGTGGCCAAGCTCTCTAACATCTGGCAACACATAAGACGGTTCTCGACTCCGCCATCGTTGCTGTAACTGGCGTCTGCCTTCAACCGAGCGTGTCTACCGAGAGGGGTCTGGCCGTTCGACACCATGAACCGACACAGCCACAATGTGGTCCTCGGACCGCGCACTGGGAAGTCGCTCATCGGAGTCTCCACCATGCCCTCGACGGCGAGGCGAAACTCTCTAAACCGAGCTCCCGAAGCATCGTGACCGACAGGCTGGATACGAACATCCACAGTAGGCACCGATGCTCCTCCAGCAGCTGCAACTCCAAGACCACCGCCTCCAGGTACGAGGACACCGCCAGGACCCACAACGAGTGGCCCAGCAGCAGCAGGCACGCCAGCGCCAACAGCGGCCCCGGCTCCAGGTAGAGCACCTCCAGCGGCTGCCGCACCAGCGGCCGGCGGGGCAGCAGGCACTACGCCTCCAGCGCCAACGAGGGCGCCAGCTCCAGGGGCCACAGGCGCAAGACCCAGGGCCGCAGCCAGAGCTCCGACTCCAGCTCCCACGGCTGGCAAGCCTCCTCCTGCTGCAGCCGCCCCAGCGCCGATCCCACCAGCGCCGCCGCCGCCGATTGCCCGCCCTGCCAGATTCGGCTGCTTGCCGTCGGCGGGCACGGGGAGCCCCCTGCGCGCCGCGGCGACTGCGCGGGCCGCCTGGAAAGCCGCAGGCGTCGGCACGTGTTGGAACCGATACACGGGCACCACCGCCCCACCAGCGCCGAGAGGAGCTCCACCTCCACAGGCGCCGCCAGCCATCAGGCCGAACCAAATGATGTCGGTTCCCTGCAGCCAGTCCTCTTCGTAGTTGTCGCCGTCTGGGGTCAGCACACTCACGGTGGTGCCAGCCCCGGGTTCGATGAGAACCAACCGCTCGTGGTACAAGGGCGCTCCTGGCACATTATACTGAACAGCACCGAAATCTCCGGCCTCGATCCCGAGGCCCTGCACTGGCGGCGGCACCGCCGCAGCCATACCTTCACACGCGACTGCGCCGCTGTCGGATCACGCTCAGCTGCTCCTGCGCTAGCGATCCGAGCTCGGCCTCCTGGTCGAGGATGGTGGGCGTGCTCTCTGCCCGCGGCTCAGCAGCACTCGAGCGTCGGCCCAGCGGGCGGCTCGTGCCCCACACCGTCACGACGGCCGCCCCCAAGCACCCGCAGCTGGCCAGCACCAGCAGGCTGGCGAAGGCGATCAGGAGCCGCAGGTCCGAGAGCCCCGACAGCCCGCCGCTAGCGCTCGGCGCCGAAACAGGCGCAGGCGCTCCTGGGCACGCCGGGCACGCTGGCAGCGCCGGTATCGCAGGGCACTGCGGGCAAGTGGGACAAGGAAGGGGTTTGGGACAGGAGGCGAAATAGGTCAGAGAAGCCTCCCAAGCCCAAGCGACGGCCTGGTGCCACATCCGGGGGCCGCCTGGCCCCGAAAAAGCTTGAGTCACAACGTTGTGCGGCCCTGCTCATACTAACTCCCACTTCCTGCATTCCATCCAAACATTATCAGCATCAGTATCGTCATCCGCCTCATCATCATTATCAGCATCAGCATCAGCATCAGCATCATCATCATCATCATCATCATCATCATCATCATCATTTTCAGCAACAGCAGCCCTCATCCTACCCTCCTCCTCCTACTACTACTACTACGACGACGACGATGGCTACTACTACTACTACTACTACTACTACTACTACTACTACTACTACTACTACTACTACTATTACTACTACTACTACTACTACTACTACTACTACTACTAACTACTACTACTACTACTACTAACTACTACTACTACTACTACTACTACTACTACTACTACTACTACTACTACTACTACTACTGAATACTACTACTACTACTAACTACTACTACTACTACTACTACTACTACTACTACTACTACTACTACTACACTACTGCTACTACTACTAAACTACTACTACTACTACTACTACTACTACTACTACTGCTACTAACTAATACCACAATACCAACTGCTACTACTACTACTACTACTACCTACTACTAACTACTACTACACTACTACACTACTACGACGTACACGACGACGACTACTACTACTACTACTACTACTACTACTACTACTAGGGTCAAACCTCACCTTCG
>CAUYUJ010016181.1:197897-207897 GCA_963575745.1 Prorocentrum cordatum | reverse complement strand
ACATCGTGACGGAGGAGGAGCCGACTGCCTACCACGTCCTCGCCTACCACGTGCGTGATGTGCGGTCCCGTGTCAACGCCCCTGGCATCGAGGTCTGGCTCGACCCTGGTGATCACCACGATGGCGCCTACTTACCGTGGGGGGCGACAGTCATGGGCTACCGCGTCATTGACCCTACGGTGGACGGGCGTGACGGCTGGGTCATCCTCCATCATGATCACGGCGACACCACTACTAAGCTCTGGCACCGACCCAAGTCCACGTTAAGGGGGACGACTCCTGGCGCACCGTCATGGTACCAGCGGATATGGGGCCCCAGTGGATCAGGTGCCATGCCGAGGACGCACGCCTCCCCGCCGAGGTTGTCCGCACTACAGGCCAATCCTGGTTTGCTGACGTCTGGCCCTTGTGGATCGCCCGAGACCCCACCCAGACGACCCAGGCACAAACGAGCATGCGCTACCGCCTTTACCAGGACGCTGGTCTTGCCTACAGTGTCGATTCCAATGCTGCCAATATTGCGCGGCTCGCCGCAACACACAGCTTGGCACCTCGGGCCAACCAGCGTGCCCAGACTGCGGCCGCAGCGGACTGCGTACACTTATGGACTGGTCCACGGACTACTCGTGCAACAGTTGGACGTGTGCATACAGCACCAATAAGAGGGACTCTGACACATGCAGCCTGTCCAGCAGGTGTCCCCACCCTCCCAGGCCACACAACCAGCTCGACGTCCGTGCCACAGGGATGCCGCCGCACATCCTTGCCCGCCAATTCGGCAACGCGCCAGCCCTCCACGACCTCAAGGAACCCCCCCGAGCGCCTTCAGGCCCCGGGGGAGAACCTCCACAACCAGGGCAATCAGGCTACCAGGGCCAATGGTACCTCCCACCACAGCCGCGGCGCGTCCCCAGGCAGGGATTGCCTGACGGCACAACGCGGCCACCTGGATTCACAGGAACGGGGATGCCCGAAGAACCTTCCCCCGACCAACCGCTTTGGAGGGAAGGCTACGTGCTCTTCAGCCCCCATCAGGCCCTCAAGGAGGAACTCACCTTCAACAAGACGGTCCGCCGACCCTTTTCCCTGGCCATTACCAATATGTACAGGGATCGTGTCACGGTCAGGACCGTTTGCGAGTTGATCGCCGAGCGCACCCACATGACCCGCACCCGCTGGCGAGATGTGGTACTGTACAGGGACGCCGAGGGTGGTCCTGGGCCTCAAGCTCTCGACTACGATATGCGACTCTGTGACGCCATGGTGAGCCGTGCCACGACCGAAGCTGAGCTAAACCACGACCGCAGCAACCGTGGTAGTTTCTGCCTCTATGGACCAGCGCACCAGCGGGCCAACAACATTACGGCGATCTCAGAGCCGCAGAACATCGACTACACGGAGCATGTGCGACGATACTCACCCGTAGGGGGGACCTACCCTGACCACGCCTTCGAGCACGTCTATCGGGGCTGGCAGCGGCCCGACGTGCCCACCATCCTCCCCGACACCCGTCCCCTCTCGAGAGCCGACTGGCAGCGTCACCACCAGCACCAGCAGCGCATCCAGCAGCGGGACCAACGTGACGCAGGACAGCAGGGCACACCACGCTACCGCTCCCCTGCGCGAGTCCCGACAGGCGGTAACACGGCCTACGACGGGGTTGCCGCCTACCACCGTGGTCCCATAGGTGCCAGGCCTGCGGCTGCTGGAGCAGCCGCCTCCAGCTACGGCCAAGCCCCCAATGCCAGGGTTCACCCAGCGGCCATCGGCTACTCGCGTGCACCCCTACATGCCCTAAGGGCAACCTCGCCAGTGCCAGGGTCCACGCGCGCCTGGGGCCTTTACTCAGGCCGACATGAGGGCCCCTCCAGCAACCAGCCTGCAGTGATAACCCCTGCGGCTTCAGCCCAGGGGGCTGCAACAAACCGTGGCAGGGCTGGGCGCCCCGACGGATGGCGCGATGCGAACGTGCGCGCTTGGCAACCGCGCCAGCACACGCCCCCGCCAAACGTAGCTGCAGCACTGCGCCCTGCCCAGGCCAAACCTGCCCCCCCTGTGCGGGAGAGGCAGCCGCTCACCCCGCTCGTCCTCACGCGCATCCAGGCGCATCGCAGCGCCTCCCCGAGGCACAGCGAGGGAAGCGCCCACCACATCAGCCCCCGCCCAGACGCGGCCGACCCCGACCAGGCCACAGCCACGGCGGAAGGCGGCACAAGCGCCTCTCGCCAGCCCAGCCCATCACCCTGCGCGGCGCCGATCCGATCCCCGAGCAGGGCGGATTCTGAGCGCGCTAATGCCCAGGCGACTTCGCCACGCGACCGACACACGGGCGGGCGCGTCCCGCGCAGCAGGACCTGCAGCCGCCACAGTTCACGCAAGGCCCCAGAGAGCTCCACGAGCTCGCCGCCTCGCGAGACTCAGGCCGATGGCCGACCCCCCGAAGTGGTGCCACGCTTCGGAGCCAGCGTCATCGACCCTAGCCAGGACGACCTCGAGCCGACGCCGTCCACGGACCACGAGCCGCAGCTGCCCACCCGCGTGATCGTCCCCATCGACGAGGCGCCAACCTTCGACCCGTTCAAGAACAAGTACCGTGTCAATAACCTTGTGGCGGGTTTTGGCGGGGGCTCACCGCTCTCACCTCAGAGTCGGGGCGGTGCCCCCGCCACCTCGGCTGCTGCCGCGGCAGCTGCGGCCCCGCGGGGAAGCAGCCCTGTCCGCAACGTGGGCCTCACGGCAGCGGGCATGGACGAGGCCCAGCGTCAGGCCTCCGATCGTGCTGCTGGAGCCGTTCCACCAGATGCTGCTCATCAAGACACTGACGGGGCGGGCGTGTCACCGCAGGAGGGGCCAGCGGTGGCGCGTGCGCAGTACACGCGCGTGCGTTGTGCCGCCGCCGCGCCTGGCCGCCGCCGCTGTCTCGGTTTTGTCTTTGTGTTCGGCAGGATGGATCGAGGAGTCGCCTCCCTCTCCCACTGCTGCCGTCTCACTTCTCCTCCCCTCGTCCCCTACAGTACTGGAGTGAGGAGGAATTTTCGTGACATTTTTACTAATATTTATGAACCCCCCCTGGCGCAGTGCCGACCGTGTCCCTCCTATATGGTTGGCCTGACGGCGGCTTCAGCCCCGATCAAGCTAGCCCATAGTAACGCCATGAGCTCCTACTGTGGCCAAGCCTCCTACTGGGGCGAGGGACAAGCTGACCTTCACCGTGCGGGGCGCGCAAACCCCAGTTCCACCGATGGAGACGGGCCAGGTCGCTCCATACACCTCGTCAGCCTTAACATCACCAGTCTCTCAGCGAACTGGCCAACCATCACCGCCCTTGGTGTCGACCACAACGCCGCTGTCATAGCACTGCAGGAGACCCGACATGCCAAGCCGACTAGGCAAGCCATCGCTACCAGCGCCGCCAATCCTCTCCACGGTGGATACCACGCCAGTCTTGGGCCTGACCTTGATCTGGCGCGAGCCAGCGCAGAGCTGCCCACGGCGGCACTGATCACACCGTTGTGGGCAACACTGGCGCCTCGGGAGGGGTCGCCATTCTCTCTAAGGATGCCATCGTCGACTCCGCTGTCGACGACAATGCGCCCTGTATCGCCGCCCTCAAGGCCAAGAAAAGATGGCATGAGGTCTTTCTCCCACTCTGCACTCAACACCGCCGTAGGCGGCGACGAAATAATCATGGGCCCGCGGGGATCTACATAGCGAGCCTTTACGGGATTGCAGGAGGAGACAGCACAGCTCTCTTTCGGCTCGCTGACTGTGCCGCCGCTAGGGTCGGCTCAGCACCCTACTTCATCTGCATGGACGCCAACACGAACATTGACGTCAATCCACACCTTCTGCACATGTTGCAGCACGGATGGTCCAACGTCGCTGAGGGCACACCAGACCACACCATGCACACCTATGGCAATATCCCTGATTGGGACCGCGTCACCAAGTGCCCCCGCACTTCGCGCATCGATTATATCATTGCCAACCAGGCGGCGCGATCCCTTGTCACCGACTTCTTCTACCTTCGCGACTTGCCTGCGAAGTCTCACGTTGGCCTGCAGGTCACGCTTGACCTCAGTCGCCTCGACCATACGGCCCGACGTCTTCTTGCCCCTACGCCCTACCCGCCCGACGATGGAGTCCATGAGGGGCACGAGCTGCACGCACTTGGGACCCTCATCGCTGGGCGGTACCAGGACCGCATGGAGCAGGCCGACGCACGAGACGACGTGGAGCGCATGTTCACCCTGGCTAACGAGGCCAGTCATGAGTACCATCTCACCCGTCTACGCGATCTGCCACCTCCACCGCCCCACCAACCAAAAAAAAAGCCCCCCACCATGCACGGGCTCACGCCTACGTTCGAGGATCGACCGGTTGTCCCCCGCGCGTTCCCCACCTACGGAGCTTCCACGATTCACATGAACCGACTGCGCAAGCTCCATCGGCAACTCTGCGAGCTCCGTTTCATCGGACAGCCCCACCATCTCGATTGCCGTGCTATTCCGCCGTACCTCGCGCAGCGCATCGACTGCACGTGGGCCGCGGCCCGCCTCTTATGCCACAAGCTGCGCCCCACGGTTCTCCTGGAATTCCCCGAGGCCTGGGCCCCAGACGAGCCAGTGCCGCACGGGGAGCACCTTGACGATTTGATCCAACATCTCGACTTGGAGCTGGCGCGACGCGCGAACCGTGCCAAGGCGGAACGCATCAGGATATGGGCCGAGGGCGTCCGTTAGCCAAGCGGGCGAAAGGCGGCCATATACGCACGAGCTGCTGATAGCTCGCCCACGGCGTATCTCCGCACGCCTACTACTCCTGACGATACGCAACTCCACTGCGACACCAACGCCTTCAAACCTGACGAAGCATGCACGGACGACAGCGACGCTGACACCGAAGCTGGCGGCTTCAGCCCCGGCGACGGTAGTTCGCCCGACACGGACAGCGACGAAGACCACACCCGTGAACCACCACCTGCGCAAGTCCCCGACATCCTCCCTGCCAACGCCATTGTTGCTAACATCAAGGACATGCTGAAGCTCATGGTCTACACCTGGGAGCCCATCTTGGGCAGGTACCGCGCACGTGCGGGACATGATGCCGAAGCCATGCCGACGTGGGCCGACTTCTACGACGAGTACCGACAGGAGCTGCCTACGCCATCACCAGCTACCCCTTTCCACCTCACCGACGACCAACTCATCCACTTTATTCGCACCCGTTCACCGAGACGCGCGGGGGGTCTGGACGGTTGGACTACTAAGGAGGCAAAGGAGCTCCCCGACGACATTCTTCGCCTCTTCGCCAGCGTTCTACGAGCTATGCAACGCACTGGCACCATCCCAGAACCCCTCCTCCACGTCCCAAACCCGTGCCTCCGAAAAGGCCGAGGCGAACTCCCAACGGACAAACGACTTCTCTCGGTGCTTTCCGTTTGGATGTATGCGTGGGAAGCACCAGCTTACCGCAGCCTCACGGACTGGCGGAAAGGATGGACCCACGCCACGAGTTTTGGCGCTGTTCCCCAAGCTACCATTGGGGACGTCAGCACTTCTCTCGCCCTTCGCATCGAACACGCCAGAGCCCTTCTCCTTCCCTTGGCTGGAGCTGCCCTGGACCGTCAGAAGAGTTTCGACTATCTCATCACGGACATATGCCTTAACCTCGCGCTTCACGCGGGGTGTCCCCAAGACATCGTTACTGTCCGCAGAAACTTTTACAGGCGCCACAAACGTTACATCCGCATGAACGGCGCGTACTCTAAGGAACTGGCCAGGACAAACGGTCACCTCCAGGGAAGCTCTTGGTCCCTGGACGACATTAAGCTGCTCATGTGCGTCTGGACCAAGAGACATCATCGTTACGTGCCGCGGTCACTCAGCACTACTTTTGTTGACGACAGCAACTCCACTACCCACACCGCGCCCGAGTTGCAGAAATCTCTTGATGAAACCGCCAAGGTTGATCGATTTTCTGGTCAACGCATTCATCCTGGAAAAGTGGCGGGGTGGGCGCTTACTGACGAGCTTCACACCGCCGTTACCCAGCTCACCTTGGCGGAACGGCCCTTACGCGTGGTCGACTCTTTCAAGCTCGTTGGAAGTTACATCAACGCCGAGGCAGCGCCGGTTCCACCAATCCAAACCAACACACAAAAAGCCAAATCGAGCCCACGCCAAAGAAGGAACACAAAAGACAAGAAAAGTCCCCAAGCAACCAATCACCAAAAACAAAAACAAAAATCCAGACCAAAGAAGACCCAGAAAAAAAACAGCAACCCAAAATACAACCACCCTCCACATAACAAAACAAACAACACAAAAAAAAGACCAAGCAAATACCACAAAAAAACACAAAACAAAAATCAAAACCACAAGCCACCAAAGCCAGACATTCAAAATAAATTCCAAAAAAAAACAAGAAAAAAAAAAAAAACCAGAAACACAGAAAAGCCCAAACAAACCAGAGACAAACCAAAAAACCAAACATAAAGCCAAAGCCGCGCTCCCCAACCTCACGGCCACCGCTGACGCCCGTGTTCGCAGGGCGACTAGTCGCCTGCCGCGTATTGGCAAGCTCCCATCTCCGATGCGTATTAAGGCGCGGCACGCCCGCTCCCTTGCTGCCAGCGTCTGTACCGCGGGCACTGACATCCAAGCCCCATCAGGCCCCGTCAAAACTGCCTACAACCATGCCCTTCAGGCGGCTATCCGCCCCAAGGGAAACAGGTGGGTCGAGTTTTGGACTCTCATGGCCGTGTGCGTCCCAGGGCACGCCCAGGAGATTGACGCCATTATGCAGCGTGAAGTCTTCCTGTGCCTGCGGCGACAGGTCAACCGCGACGCCACTCTCTGCGGCCTCGTCAGGGATCTCCAACACCATGTCCAGACACTTTTTGGGGGAGGACCTGTTGGACGACTTGTCCAGACGCTTCAGCAGCTCCGTTGGACTTGGCCCACATTTGGCACCATGTACGACGACTGGGGCTGTCAGATCAGTTGGCTGAACCTTCCCCAAAACGCCTTCCTACACATGCTGCGCGCCTCGCAACGCAGAGCCTTTCTGAGAAAAATCAAGCCACGGCGTCATGACCTTGGACACCTGGCTTCGGTCAGACAGGGCCTCGACCTTTTCGCCAGCACGTGGCTCGCCCGCACCAAAGGAGCTGCCAAATGCAACGCAAGGCAGCTGGCGCTCCTCTTAAACTACCTGTCGGGCGGGGACCACACCCAACAGCGACGTTCTCGATCAAATACGTCCGCTGATCCCAGCCCTATTTGCCGTTACTGTGAAGAGGAAGAGGAAACTCAGGAGCACACTGTGCGTGACTGCAAGTGCTGGGCCCGTGAAAGAGTCCCTCTCACCACCCTCATCAGTGACGAGCAGTGGGCCCGTCTTCCTCCGCACACAAGACATTGCGGGCTCTTCGATGAGGACCCAGCCCTCCTCAATCTGCAAGCCGACCTCGCGAGGGACCCGCTACCTCAACCCATGCCGCGGCCCCCGCCTGAGGGAGATCCTGCGGCTTCAGCCCAGGACTCCTACACCACCTACCTTGACCACGACACTGGTTGGACATGGGTCTACGCTGCCACGGACGGTGCATGCACCAACCAAGCCATCCCTTTGCTTGCAAGAGCGGGCTACGGCGTCTACTACGGCATCGACCACCGCATGAACTACAGTGCGCGCGTTCACGTCATCACGCAGAACGCACAGCTTGCGGAGACCCTCGCCATTGTCCACCTCACGGCATGTGCTGAACGGCCCGTACACGTCTTCGTGGACAACCAGGCGGTGGTCGACGGCTTCCAAAGGATCATCGACGGACACTCACCTCCGCAGGGCACGCACGTGGAGTTCTGGGAAAAAGGTCCACCGATGTGTCATGGCCAAGCCAAACATGTTCCGCGTAGAGAAAGTCGCTAGCCACCAGGGCGACACGGGCATCGACCTCGGGCTCATCGGGCCCATCGCGGAGGAGTTCAATCGTCAGGCCGACGCCCTCGCCACAGCGGCGGCACGTACTCATAACCTTCCAGACGACATCGTTGAAGCTGCCAAAGCACGACATCGCCAAGCGACCGTGCTCCATGGAGTCGCTGTTGCCATCTACGAGCGGAGACATCGTACACTCCCTCTCCCACACCGCAGGGCTGGGTTCACAGCTGCAGAACTAAACAAAATGGAACCAAATCCCCTGCTGTCTGACCAGGCTCCACCCGCGGCTGGACCAGACATCCCACCAAACCCCGACGAGCTCTGGGCCGAGGCCCAACGGGGGTTATTCGACGAACAGGAGGACGACCCGTTCGGCTTTGGTGGAGGTTTGGACTTCCTGGGCGACGAGTCAGCCAGCGCCAACCCTGCCCCGGCGGGCACCCGCACGGCGCCCCCGACTCCGCCATTGAGTGCGTCAGCCCACCCACATGACAACGCCGTTCCTTTTCAAGACGCTGATGAACAGGACGATGACCTTTTCAGCCTCGGAGGGGGATCGGACGCTTTGGACGACGGACCAGCCAACGAAAACCCCGCCCCGTCGGGAAACCTCGCAAACCCTACTGCGACGCCGTCCCCAAGAGCGTTAACGCCAACATACGACGATATCGGTCACCGCCAAGACGCCGACCACGACCCAGGTGCCCCCCGAGGATTGAGTGGCATTGAGGACGCACCGCCGACACCACACGCTGCCGACCATGCCACCCCACCGAGACACCAACCCTCTACGCGACCGACCTCTGCGGCCTTGCACGGCATCACGACTGGTCCCACCGCGCATACCACTCCGCCTCCCCATCGCCAGCGACCCGCGGGGGCGGCTTCAGCCCCCCCGCAGGGTACTAAACCAGACTGGCCCTCGTGCCCCACCCACGCTTCCTCCGTTGCTGAGCGAGAGGAAGCGGCTCCCCTGACCTCTCGGGGCGCGGCCCTAGCGGCTCCAGCCCTGGGGTCGCGCCGGCCCTTCCTGTCACCTTTCAAGGGTGACGGACGTCAGCGTTCAGGGTCCCGCACTCCGCTAGCCCACCTGGACAGGCGTACCGAGGACCTCGCCTCTGTCTCGAGATCCTCGGCGGATGTCACTGAGCAGCCACCTCTCACCGACCGTGAAACCGAGCTGTCACAGGCTATGGCTGCCCTTCAGCAGAGGTGCTTAGCTCTCGCCGCGGACCTCGCCGCTGCCCAAGCTCGTCAAGGTCCTCTACTCCAGCGCCTCCACAGCGCTGGGCGAGCCTTCGCCGAGCTGCTCACGACCACGACCTCGCCCGATGGTGTCGTGCCGTCACTCAACATCCAAGCTATGTTGTCATCGTTCCGCGGCGCTCCACCTGGTGCCCCGCGCTAATCTCCTCCTTTCTGCCTGCCCGTGTGTACGTGTGGCTCCGCGTCCACGGAGTCAGGGCGTGGGGGCGGGGGGTGCCCCGTCACTGCGCGCCGCTTAGCGGCCAAGCGCCCAACTGGCGGTCCGCCAAGCCGCCTAGCCACGTGCCAGCACGTCGCCTTCTTGTTGGGGCCTTTTACCTCACGCGGTCTGTCAGGTGAGATCTTCATCGTCTGTCCGCCGTCTGTAGCGTCAGTCGCACTGCGCCGGGGGAGGGGGTATTGTAGCCCGCCCTCGTATCTTAAGGCTGCACCGCCGCAAATAGTGCATGCGAGTTGTCGCACCGCAGTGCGCCTCGCGGACGGACCCTGGTCCGCCTACTTGTCCGATCTCTCTCTCTGTGCCTCTCTCTCTCTGCCTCTATCTCTGCCTCTCTCTCTCTCTCTCCTCTCTCTTCTCTCTATTCTCTCTCTGCTCTCTCCTCTCTCTCTCTCTCACTCTCCCTCTCTCTCTCTCTCGCTCTCTCTCTTCTCTTCGCTTCTCTTCTCTTCTCTCTCTCTCTCTCTCTCTTTCTCTCTCTCTATCTCTCTCTCTCTCTGCCCTCGCTCTCTCTCTCTCTCTCTCTTCTCTCTCTCTCTCTCTCTTTCGCTCTCTCGCTCTCTCTTGCTC
>CAUYUJ010016181.1:107500-197797 GCA_963575745.1 Prorocentrum cordatum | reverse complement strand
CTCTCTCGCTCTCTCCCGCTCTCTCTCTCTCTCTCTCTCTCTTTCTCTCTCTCTCTCTCTCTCTCTCCTCTCTGCTCTCTTCGCTACTGGCTTCTGACGGAGTCTGGGTTAGGTGAGCCTGAGTGTGGGTGGGTCTGAGTATGGGTACGTCTGTGTGTGCCTGACTCCGAAGAAATGAATCTGAGTGTGAGTGAGCTTGTGTATGAGTGAGTCTGGGTGCGAGTCTGAATCCCAATGGTGCCCCTGGCAGTGTCTGGCGACTAGGAGGCCCGGGTCGACTCCTCTTTGGGAAGCCAAAATGCTGCCCCTGGCAGCGTTTGGTGACTATGAAGCCCCTGGTGGACCCCCCCTGGGGCTCCCAAATGATGCCCCTGGCAGCGTTTTGCGACCATGAGGCTCTCAAGAGAGACATGTTGGGGAGGCCAAACGGCAATTTTAGCTGAGACGTCCCACCAAAATCGGCGCGAACGGGCTCGTGAGATCAGCCAGGGTGGCTCCCCCTTGGGGCTCCCAAATGATGCCCCTGGCAGCGTTTTGTGACCATGAGGCTCTCAAGAGAGACATGTTGGGGAGGCCAAACGGCAATTTTAGCTGAGACGTCCCACCAAAATCGGCGCGAACGGGCTCGTGAGATCAGCCAGGGTGGCTCCCCCTTGGGGCTCCCAAATGATGCCCCTGGCAGCGTTTTGTGACCATGAGGCTCTCAAGAGAGACATGTTGGGGAGGCCAAACGGCAATTTTAGCTGAGACGTCCCACCAAAATCGGCGCGAACGGGCTCGTGAGATCAGCCAGGGTGGCTCCCCCTTGGGGCTCCCAAATGATGCCCCTGGCAGCGTTTTGCGACCATGAGGCTCTCAAGAGAGACATGTTGGGGAGGCCAAACGGCAATTTTAGCTGAGACGTCCCACCAAAATCGGCGCGAACGGGCTCGTGAGATCAGCCAGGGTGGCTCCCCCTTGGGGCTCCCAAATGATGCCCCTGGCAGCGTTTTGTGATCATGAGAGAGTGTGAGTGTGAGTGAATGTGACTGTGAGTGAGTCTGAGTGAGAGTGAGTCTCATCTTATCTTATCGAGTCCTATCTTATCTTACCTTTATTACCCTCTATCTTATCTTATCTTGAAATCTTTTATCTTGTCTTAGCTTATCTTATATCAACTCATCTTATCGCATCATATCTTGTCTTGTCTTATTACTCCATAGGCTGTCTTATCTTATATATTATCATACATTGTCATATATCTTATCTTACCTTATCATATATGGTGCTATCTTATCTTATTTTGTAGTATATTATATTGTCTTGTCTTATCTGGTGATTATCATTGGGAGGAGGGAGGCGCGAGCGGGAGGAAGGAGGAGGAGGAGGAGTGGGAGGCGTCAGAGTAATAACAAGAACCCCAATCCTTAGGATATGGGGAATAACAAGAACCCCAATCCTTAGGATATGGGGAAAATATTCCCCATATCTTCCCGTATTTTCTGGGTGTTTGTCTTCCCCCCTACTTCCCATATTTTCGGAGGAATCGACGATTAATTGTGTCTGTGTGTGTTTTTCCCTCCTGACCAACGTCCGTTCGGGACGATCCGACCACCCCTGGAACGCCCTCGGCGAGGCGCAGCCGCTGGAAGGCATCCCGAGGCTGGAAAGGCGTGGAGAACCGACGAAAACGCCCGAAAACCTCATCCCTCCCTCCCCCCTATCGTTGCCTCCGAGTGTACTCTGGCGTCGAGGCGTCCCCGAGATCCTGGGGCAAGCTCCCGAGGCGGTGGATACGGCTGTGCTCTGGCGATGCGCCCAGGTCGCTCTCGCGGCGCGGCCGGCCTCCTCGAGGCGGCAGTGCGCGAGCCCGCGGGGCCTCCTCGAGACCTCCTCGAGGCCTCCTCGAGGCCTCCTCGAGCCCTCCTCAAGGCCTCCTCGAGGCCTCCTCGAGGCCTCCTCGAGGCCTCCTCCAGGCCTCCTCGAGGCCTCCTCGAGGCGGCCTCCTCGAGGCCTCCTCCAGGCCTCCTCGAGGCCTCCTCGAAGCCTCCTCCAGGCCTCCTCGAGGCGGCCTCCTCGAGGCGGCGCCCGCGAGGCGGCCTCCCCAACAGGCCCTCGAGGCCCCTCGAGGCGGCTGCGGCTTCCCGTGGGCGCGGGCCTCCACGCCCGCGCCCCCCGTGCACTGTCTCGTCGCCAGGATGTCTCTTGCGCGGGGCCCCGTTTGAAGGGGAGGAGGAGTAGGAGTGCCAGAGTACACCTAGGAAGCCTCGACGGTGCTGTAAGAGGCCCTCCCGCCCCGCCCCCCGACGGCGGCTTGGGGGGGCGAAGGGTTCTGGGGCGCAGGAGCGAATGCAAGCCCGACCGATCGAGCAGCCGCCGCGCCCTCGCCGACGGGGCGCTATTTCAGCCGCGTGATGGCTTTCGCTGACGGCCATACCGCGTCGAATGCACCGGATCTCTTCTGACCTCCGAAGTTAAGCGGCGCAGGGCCCGGTTAGTACTGGGGTGGGGGACCGCCTGGGTCCCATATTTTCGGGTTTTTTGTCTTCCCCCCCACTTCCCATATGTTCCCGTACTTTCTGGGGAATCGAAGATTAATTGTGTCTGTGTGTTTCTTTCCCTCCTGACCGTTGGGCCAGGCCACGGCAGCGCTGGGGCAGGAACGCTGGCGATCAAGAGGCGCGATACTCCGAACCCGTCCGCTCCGCTCGAGGCTGTTCTCGGGCGCACGCTGACATGGATCAGATCCTAGAGCTGGTGCGTGGGCGCCAGATCCATGGATCGGGGAAGGCACATCCGAAACATGAAGCCAATGCCTCCTCGTTTAGCGACAGCGCGCGCCGACCTTGTATGGAACGGGACCCGTCACTAATCCACGCGCCTTCATCCATGCTAGCGTTCTCTCGATGTTCTCGGCTCAGCTCCGCCCCCGCCCTCACCCCCCCGCCCCCTCCGCTCTCACGAATGAATAGCTGGACCGCATCGCGGCCGATCGAGCCGAGGCCCGCCGGCGACGCAAGGCTAAAATGGCTGCCGCGCACCTGCGGCGTCACAGTTACGTCGACGGTGCCGCGCGATCCTCGGAACCCGTCCTCGGGGCCCCAAAACCGTGTGGTGACGGAGGGCACGGTGACCTCGCATTCCCCCACGACCTGACCGCGCGGTCCGTCGCCGCACGGCATTGGGACCCTTGAGACCCCAATCGCCCGAGACGTCCTGGAGAACGACCCGAGACCCAAAACCGCGCGGTGACCCCGAATCCCCCCCACTGACTCACCACGTGGTATGGTCACCACACCGTTTAGGGGGCCACCGACCCTCTGCTCCAGTCCCGCCTGGGCGGCCCGGACAATCGATCGACCGATCGAGACCCGTTTCGGCGGGCCTCGGTCCCGCCAGCCGCCGCTGGCGCATGCGCGCCGTTGGCGCCGGGGCCGCCGCCGCCGCGGGCGCCTGCGAGGCCGCCCGTTTCTTTCCTCTTGCTGGGCACCTTCCTCCTCCTCCTCCTCCTCCGCCTCCTCCTCCTTCTCCTTCTCCTCCATGCCTGCTCCTCAAAATTACGCTGCCGAGGAACCCCACATACTTATATTATGGCTGGAGTGAAGATAGCTGAAGTGAAGCATGTAAGAATGATGTTGGTGGCCGTTGCCACCCCCTGCGCACCCCCTATTTTGTCCAGAAAGTACCACGCCTGCTATGCCCTGGACGACCGTCGTGCATAGCGGCCGCGGTGAGGGACCACCACCTGCGCACCCCCTATGGTGTCGAGAAAGTGCCACACCTACTATGCCCTGGACGACCGTCGTGCATAGCGGCCGCGGTGAGGGACCAACCCCTGCGCACCCCCTATGGTGTCGAGAAAGTGCCACACCTGCTATGCCCTGGACGACCGTCTCGAATAGCGGCCGCGCTCGGGGACCACCCCCTGCGCACCCCCTATGGAATCGAGAAAGTGCCACGCCTACTATGCCCTGGACGACCGTCTCGGATAGCGGCCGCGCTCAGGGACCACCCCCTGCGCACCCCCTATGGAATCGAGAAAGTGCCACGCCTACTATGCCCTGGACGACCGTCTCGGATAGCGGCCGCGCTCAGGGACCACCCCCTGCGCACCCCCTATGGTGTCGAGAAAGTGCCACGCCTGCTATGCCCTGGACGACCGTCTCGGATAGCGGCCGCGCTCAGGGACCACCCCCTGCGCACCCCCTAAGTGTCGAGAAAGTGCCACGCCTGCTCTGCCCTGGACGACCGGCGCGGATAGGGGGACCACCCCGTGCGCACCCCCTATGGTATCGAGAAACTGCCACGCCTGCTACGGCCTGGACGACCGGCGCGGATAGGGGGACCACCCCCTGCGCACCCCCTATGGTGTCGAGAAACTGCCACGCCTGCTACGGCCTGGACGACCGGCGCGGATAGGGGGACCACCCCCTGCGCACCCACTATGGCGTCGAGAAACTGCCACGCCTGCTACGGCCTGGACGACCGGCGCGGATAGGGGGACCACCCCCTGCGCACCCCCTATGGTGTCGAGAAAGTGCCACGCCTGCTACGGCCTGGACGACCGGCGCGGATAGGGGGACCACCCCTGCGCACCCCTAGTCTCCTCGGCACGCCTGCTAGGCCTGGACGACCGGCGCGGATAGGGGGACCACCCCGTGCGCACGGCGTCGAGAAACTGCCACGCCTGCTACGGCCTGGACGACCGGCGCGGATAGGGGGACCACCCCGTGCGCACCCCCTATGGTGTCGAGAAAGTGCCACGCCTGCTACGGCCTGGACGACCGGCGCGGATAGGGGGACCACCCCCTGCGCACCCCCTATGGTGTCGAGAAACTGCCACGCCTGCTACGGCCTGGACGACCGGCGCGGATAGGGGGACCACCCCGTGCGCACCCACTACGGCGTCGAGAAACTGCCACGCCTGCTACGGCCTGGACGACCGGCGCGGATAGGGGGACCACCCCCTGCGCACCCCCTATGGTGTCGAGAAAGTGCCACGCCTGCTACGGCCTGGACGACCGGCGCGGATAGGGGGACCACCCCCTGCGCACCCCCTATGGTGTCGAGAAACTGCCACGCCTGCTACGGCCTGGACGACCGGCGCGGATAGGGGGACCACCCCGTGCGCACCCACTATGGCGTCGAGAAACTGCCACGCCTGCTACGGCCTGGACGACCGGCGCGGATAGGGGGACCACCCCTGCGCACCCACTACGGCGTCGAGAAACTGCCACGCCTGCTACGGCCTGGACGACCGGCGCGGATAGGGGGACCACCCCCTGCGCACCCCCTATGGTGTCGAGAAAGTGCCACGCCTGCTACGGCCTGGACGACCGGCGCGGATAGGGGGACCACCCCGTGCGCACCCACTACGGCGTCGAGAAACTGCCACGCCTGCTGCGGCCTGGACGACCGGCGCGGATAGGGGGACCACCCCCTGCGCACCCCTATGGTATCGAGAAAGTGCCACGCCTGCTACGGCCTGGACGACCGGCGCGGATAGGGGGACCACCCCGTGCGCACCCACTATGGCGTCGAGAAGCTGCCACGCCTGCTACGGCCTGGACGACCGGCGCGGATAGGGGGACCACCCCCTGCGCACCCCCTAGGACCACCCCTGCGCACCCCTTTATGGTGTCGAGAAAGTGCCACGCCTGCTACGGCCTGGACGACCGGCGCGGATAGGGGGACCACCCCGTGCGCACCCCCTTATGGTGTCGAGAAAGTGCCACGCCTGCTATGCCCTGGACGACCGGCGCGGATAGGGGACCACCCCTTGCGCACCCCCTACGGTGTCGAGAAAGTGTGCCCTGCGCGCTAGCCCTGCGTGCTCTGCTGTGCTCAGCTGTGCTGTGCTGTGCCAAGCTGAGCTGTGCTGTGCTGTGCTGTGCTGTGCGGAACTGAACTGAGCTGAGCTGAGCTGTGCTGTGCTGTGCTGAACTGAGCTGAGCTGTGCTGAGCTGTGCTGAGCAGTGCTGTGCTGTACTGTGCTGTGCTGTGCTGTGCTGAACTGTGATGTGGTGTGCTGAGCTGAGCTGAGCTGTGCTGAGCTATGCTGAGCAGTGTTGTGCTGTGCTGTGCTGTGCTGTGCTGAGCTGAGCTGAGCTGTGCTGAGCTGAGCTGAGCTGTGCTGAGCTATGCTGAGCAGTGCTGTGCTGTGCTGTGCTTGTGCTGTGCTGAGCTGAGCTGAGCTGTGCTGTGCTGTGATGTGCTGCGCTGTGCTGTGTTGTGTGTGTCGCGGGTGCGGCGCGGCAGGGAAGAAAACCATAACCCCACTAAGCATGTGGGGAATAACTCCTCCCTGTCGCACACCGAGGCTAGTCGGAAGGGCGGGCCGGGCGTTTCGCCTGAGACGTTTTTACCATGTGTGATCCTGAAGCTTTAAGATTGGCAACAGTTTCACATATTGAGGGCCTGCCGCTTCCAGAATGTGGTTCTCGCCTTGGCGCCGCGCACATCCTTTGTAAACACTCGAAACAGTTTCACGGATGGAGGGGGGGTCTAAGGCTCCCGCAATAGCGCTGCGCACACTCGTCTTAAATGTGAGGGCGGCTCCTTTTTTTTCAAAATGTGGCTATCGCCTTACTGCCGCGCACATTCACTTTAAAGCATTACAAAAACTGTTTCAAATTGTTTCATGGGTTTTCATGGCTAACGCACAAAAAGCGGTGTTCGGAACGATTCAGGATTTACAAGGCCCAACAGTTATGTTGATTCGCGGTGTTGGAGTCCTAGGAATGGTGTTCTGGCAGGGTTCTGGAACGTCAGGACGCAACAGTCAGCTTGACTCGCGACCGCGAAGTCAACAGAATGGTGATGTGGCACGCTTGACGTTTTACAATTGTCTCCCGACGGGGTCCAGCCCCCAGTGGAAATCAATCCATGCACGGACGGACGGACACCACGTCGAGCAAGGCTCGGCCCCGGAAGCCTGGGTGGCCAGCGCATCGGCGCTCAGTCGTAGATCATGCAGAATACAGCTTCCAATTCATGCCATGCTGCAGAGTCTGAAGCAAGATCTCTCCAACTGTTGGGTGAAACTTCCATACCTTTGCCGTTCAAAAAGGCGACGATATCATCGACCCATCGCTTGACGGGTCTGTGTGCCGGTCTGCCACGCGAAGGTGCGTCCAATTCTGCGTCCCACCTGTCGATCTTCCACGTCCACCTGATACTGTCTGCAATGGCCACTCGCTGCGCCCACTTCCAGACCCGTTTCCTCCATGCAACCATCCAGCTGTCAACGCGGCTTTTTCCCATTTGACGTTCGACAACTTGCGTTGTTCTGCGCACCCACGAGACCCATGACTCCAACTCAAAGTCGCCATTGCTGGTGTCATCTCGGCTTGGCTCCACATCAGAACTGCCACTGTCAACTTCTATGTCTCTGCCCTCTTCTATCCGCCTTCCTGCCCCGAGAAGCATTCGCAACATTTTTCGCAGTCCTTTGCAACTTCTGTTGCTCCGGGCGCGATACAGTCCAATATGCAGATCCATACGCTACTGCTGGTGTAACAACGCTAAAAAGTCGCAACCTTGATGCCATATAATACTTTATACATGTAAGCTCGGACTTGTTGGCCATGAGAGCTTCACACGCCTGGCGGATGCGGAATTCAAGCTCAACCCCGGAATCCTTCTTAGATCCCAGCTGTCGCCCCAAATATTTGACCGTGTCCCCCAGCTGCAAAATTTCGATGTGCATGTCCTCGATCATGACGTACTTCGACTTCCATTTCGCATTTGTGGTGTTTGTTAATACTTACGTGCTTTTCTGTATGCCATGATAAACCAACTGCTCCTGCGGTGATGGAAGTATCTCTAACCATAGTCTTGACCTGCGGCAAAGTCCTCGCGAGTAGCAGCACGTCGTCGGCGAAACGCAAGTTTGTAAGCCTTGGTGCACCAGTGACTCCCACTTGAAATCCATTTCTTGCTTTGTGCCATTTTGCCTTGACTTTCCGCATGATGTCCTCCAGGAGGCAATTGAAAATGAGCGAACTCAGCGGATCCCCTTGCTTCGTGCCCCGCTCGATGCTGAAGCTTCGGCTGAAGTGTCCGTCTTGATTTTCGCCGTCCGACCAGTATACAGCTGTTTCAAGATATTGATGTGAGCGATTGGGACGTTCTGCTTATACATGGCATTCCAAAGCGCCTGATGCTCCATTGAATCAAAGGCCTTCTGGAAATCAAGAGCTGCAAAACAAAGTGGTATTTGAAATTCGCCAGTCATCTCTTGCAACATCGCCGTGGTAAATAAGTGATCGTCTGTGGAATAATCAACTCTGAATCTCGCTTGGTCTGGGCTTTGGCCTGGCTCCAGCATTGGCAACGATCGGGTATATAATAAACGTGAAAACACTTTGTACAGCAGCGGAATGATAGAGATGGACCGGTTGTTTTTTGGAAGGCGTTCATCTCCAAATTTGCGAAGCACTTTGGTCCAAGATTCTGGTGGCTCGGCGTCCGGGCTGATCACCTCGTTGCACACGCCCGACAACACGTCCAGCACCTCGTCGCCAGCATCGGAAAACATTTCGGCCACTACGCCGGCGCTGTCTCCACGCCGGTTGCGCTTAAGATGCTTGATCGCCTTCAATACTTCGTCGCGGGTGAAAGCATCCACCTTGCAATGCGGATGTTGCGCAGTAAGTGGGGCAATAGGCTCAACATGACGATGTGTAATGTATAGATCTTCGTAGAGAGCAGCAAACACGTCAGCTATGTCCTTCCTATTCGTCACTTGCTCGTATTTCTCCAACATGCACGTCAGCAGTGTTTTCCGCACCTGGTTTTTGATACGCGGGATCCTCTCCAGGCCAGAAACTCACTGAGAACTCGTTTGATTCGAAAGGTCGCCTCTTTTTTGCGGAGTTGTTTGATTTTCTTCTGGATTTCCTTAGTCAGCGTTGCGCGCATGGCCGTGTCCCCGCTTTCTACAGAACGCCCCTGTTGGACCAAATCCGCAATGCGAGTCGGCAGCTCGATGAATGAAGGCTCATCTGCGCCGCAGGTGTGTTTCACATTCTCTGCGGCCACTTCGAGGGTAACTCGTTCAAGTTTTTGCGAGCGAGTCGACGCGTCTGTGTCCAAGTGCGTCCCCCAAAGCTCCTGTTCAACAGTAGAACAAAAAAACATCACGATCTACCAACCCCCACAGTACGCTCCGGGGCTTGTGTTTCGACTTGGCACTGATGTTGTTCAGGACCGGTTTGAGACACAAGTGCACTACTTTGTGGTCAGATCCCAAATCAATATCCAAAGTACTCCCATAGTCGCATACATGTTTCCAAGCTTTCTGGTCCACCAGTATGTAATCAATGTGTCTGGGTTTCTTGCTACTGCCTGTATGGGTTTTTCTCTTCCATGGCGGTTTTGAAACAAACGTGTTCGTCAGCACGAGGTTCTTCAATGAGGCCCACTGCTTCAGCCACTGTCATCGCGTATTTTCCTGGTTCAGCCCGTGTTTCGCGATCACCTTGTCGCTATCGGAACCCATGCGGCTCCCAACCTCAACATTGAAATCGCCACCCAATACAAACCGGAGGCGCTTGCGTCGAGCATCCTCCCGCAAGCGCGATAGCATGCTATACATGGTCTGGACGTGGTCGTCGCCAGAACCTGCGTGAGGAAAATAACCTGCAACAAATCGATAATAAATGCCATGTAATACCATATCGATGTGCAACAAGCACTCGGAGACAGCAACATATTTGCGAACTGCACCAGACCATCGCTTGTGCATCAAAATCGCAGCCCCCCGGCTATTTCGATCATGCCCCGATCCAGCCAAAAGAAGCCCCCGGAGGTCTCGAAAAACTCTCGCTCGTGGACTCTCCACATTTCGCTCAGCATCACAATGTCCCAAGGTATGTCATGTCATTCCAAAAGCAATTCTGAAAATCTGTCTTCATTCGTCAGGCCACGCACGTGTTTATGATATACGTAAAGTTTCGGCATGGCATCTGGTGCTCCAAGTGCCGTTTGTTGGACTTCGCTCTCCGTCGCGTCGCCCGCCCTGCTCGTCACCACCTGCTCCTTCAGGGAAGGAGCCGGAATATGAACATGACAAGGGAAATCTTCAGAAACATCGCAATACTTTCCTCTCCCTCCCCCCGTTGATCTGGAAAACTGTTAAACTTCATGAAGCCGTTCTCGTACAAGTAAGTGTCCTCCTTCCTCTCCGTCTCCTCTCCTGTTTTCTGGTTCGTGCTGCATGGCGTCAAAAGTTCACTCGCTCTCGGTGTCCGGGTCGCGTGATTTCTTTTTCCACCATTTCTGCATAGATGTATCCACGTCTGCCTGTACTGTCTTGGCGGATGTCGAAGTGCACAACTCCCATTGCTCGTTGTGCCACGCCACCTTTTTCTCGTTTCCCGACGCGTCCTTGATGACCACCATTTTTGTTCGGCCATTTTATTTTCACCTCTTTGCCTTTGAACTTCTCGGAAAAGTGGTACTTGAACTAACCAAACTTCTTTTACCTTGCCTCCTCCTTCTCCTTTGTCAAATTATTGCGAAAAAATAGCTCCCGTTATGTCTTTGATATTTGGGGTATCCCGGATCTTCTTGTAGAAAGACACCTTTTTCGACAACGGCTCGAAGGATAGGAAGCCAATCTTTGAAGGGTCCGTGGGAGAGGAAATCGTGATACCATGACCTTCCCCCATCAACTTGCTGAGCATGCTCTCCAGCTCCGACACGATGTTGGTGGCCGCCACACGCTCCTCGAAACCAAAAGCGAGAACCTGCCTCGTGCGTCGTTCTGATTCTGCGAGGTCTTCACCGTGATGTGGTTTAGGCAATCCTGTTGAGGTGGGGATTTCTTTCACGATCTGTTTCACAATATTTGGCAAGTCCTCCTTCATGTCGGGGAGACGTAAGACCCGGGTACGGGGGACTCGGAAATCCCCGACGAGGTCGTCAAAAAAATGACGAGGCCGAGCCTGCATTTTGACGAGGCCTCCCGCTGCAGACATCCCACAAAACTCCTCCTCGTCAAAATCCGAGTCGCGGTCGTCAAAAAACGACGGCGAACCCGAGTCCTGGCAAACCCGGGTCTTACGCTCCCCCGATCATGGTGCTCATCTCCTCCCTAGCCATGTTCGCGTTGAAGTTGGCCTGCCCGGCGATGGTCTTCGCCTCCTCCACATCGCTCCTGGTTTGTTTCATGTCCCTTCTCATGCCCTTCATCATGCTCATCATCTTCTTCATGCTCATCATCTTTTTTAGCATTTCCTTAGCGCTCATATCCTCGTCTCCTCCACCCATGTCCTCATCATCTACCTCTTCCTTATCGTCTTCTTCTACTTTTAGCTTCTTATCTTTTGGTGTTGACCCTGTGCTCGAATCTGCTCTCGTTTTTACGGACTTGTCCATGGTGACGGTCGCAGTCCAGATCGACGGAGAGAACGAACGTGATATGACTCGTGCGGCCGAGCCCAGCCAGTTAGTTGAGCCCAAAACCGAGCTTGAGCCAAAATGGCTTGAGCCGAAGGGGTCATTTGAAAGGGAGCTTGGAGGGAGCGTTGATGAGTCGTGGATTTACAATGGTCCTCCTCCTCCTCCTTCTCCTCCTTCTCCTCCTTCTTCTCCTCCTTCCCCTCTTCCTCCTCCTCCTCCTCCTCATCATCATCACCATCACCATCACCATCACCATCACCATCACCATCACCATCACCATCACCATCATCATCATCATCATCATCATCATCATCATCATCATCATCATCATCATCATCATCAGCAGCAGCAGCAGCAGCAGCAGCATCATCATCATCCATCATCATCATCATCATCATCATCATCATCATCATCATCATCATATCATCTTCATCATCATCATCATCATCATCATCATCATATCATTCATCATCATCATCATCATCATTCATCATCATTCATCATCATCATCATCATCATCATCATCATCATAATCATCATCATCATATCATCATCAATCATCATCATCATCATCATCATCATCATCATCATCATCATCATCATCATCATCATCATCATCATCATCATCATCATCATCATCATCATCATCATCATCATCATAATCATCATCATCATCATCATCATCATCAGCATCATCATCATCATCATCATCATCATCATCATCATCATCATCATCATCATCATCATCATCATCATCATCATCATCATCATCATCATCATCATCATAATCTTCATCATCATCATCATCATCATCATCATCATCATCATCATCATCATCATCATCATCATCATCAAGCAGCAATCATCATCCTCTCCTCCTCCTCCTCCTCCTTCCTCCTCCTCATCATCATCATCATCTCATCATCATCATCATCATCATCATCATCATCATCATCATCATCATCATCATCATCATCATCATCATCATCATCATCATCATCGTCATCATCCCTCCTCTTCGTCCCTCCTCCTAATTCTCGACCTCCTACTCCTCCTCCTCCTCCTCCTTCTCCTCCTCCTTCTCCTCCTTCTCGTCCCTCCTCCTCGCGTCCTTGGGCGTGGCAATTCCTGGGCATGCCCCGGCATGGCGATGCCCTGGTTTCGGGTGAGTTTGGGGGGGCGCCGTCCGGCTCAGGGCGCTCGGTCGTCAACCTGGCGTGCTAGAGAGCGGCCCCAACGGGCACTCTTGGACGTGGCCCTGTACCGGGAGGCATAAGTTAGGGAGCCCACAAAGGACGTACGCGCCCAGCTATGTACATGAACACGGCCCCTCGATTCGCGAGACGGGCCGCGTTATACGAACATTTGTGCAATGCGTGGTCTCGAAACCAGCGTGGATCCATGTACATGTACGTCCTTCTTTCGCTCCTGATAAGTGGGCCCCGCTCGCCTTTGCCCTGTCTCGCCAATTAGAGCTGTGCGTAGCCCGCCTAGCTCTTATCGGAAGAGGTTCGCTCTCGCCCCGCAGACCAAAAAAAACCTGTATCGGGAGGCATTGCACGTGTCCCTGGACAACACATCGGCCGCCCTGTCGCTGTCCCATGGGGCATCCCGAACTGACCGGTGGGGCAGCTGGGCGCGCCATCCTGCTCCCGCAGCGGCTGCGAGGCCATGGTGCAACAACGCGTGGCCTCCCTGTCGAACGAGGCGTGGAGCATGCGCGTGCCTGCGCTCTGACCGCCAAGTCCTTTCCTGGACCTCCGGCTGCGCCCGTCGCCAGACCTCCGTGCAGCAGGGGCTGCAGTGCAGAGCTGGGAAACCACGCTTGCACAGCGCTCCCTGGAAAAGGCTCCACATGGGGACTTTCCAGCTTGGGCAGCACAGAGGTCGTTGTTTCTGGGCCTGGCTGAGGCAGTGCGTGATGTGCGCGGTCGCATCGCACAGCCTGGTGATCCTGGAGCGCAGCGGAAGTGCAGAACCCTGGAGCAGGCGGGGTGCGTCCAGGCTGCCATGCTGGCAAGAGCGGTGGAGCTAGCGCCAGTCGCCTCCTGGCGGCCTGCCTAAACACCATTCCCTGCCCCAGGGACTGCCGGGGAAGGGTCGGGTCGAGCCAGGGCGAGTGCCACCGCCCTCCTATCCCGCCCTCCCCGGGCCCCTCTCTCCTTCTCTTCCTCCCTCTTTCCTCTTCCTCCTCCCTCTTTCCCCCTCCCTCTTTCCTACCCGTAGCCATTTTGGCTCAAGCCATTTTGGCTCAAGTTGCCACCGCTCAAGCCAGCTGGGCAGGAGCAGCCTGCCCCCCCTTTTCTCCTACACCCACGCGCCGCAGTTTCCGCCATGTCTTCCAGGACGCCTTGGGTTCGCAAAGAAGGAGTAGGAGCTCCTGTTGTTTCGCATTCAAAGTTACTTTGCCCGCGTGGCAGACCAGACTGTTGGATCTGGCCTAATAGAATTGCTTCTCAGCCGTTATGTAAGTGCGGCCTTCCGTGGCATGGGAAGAGTTCCCAGCCACTTCCCCCACCTCCGCCACCATCGTCAGCAGCGAAGTCTGGTCGCACAGAAAGGATCAAGGCTGAGGAAGTAGTTGGCAGGGAGAAGTCTCAGTCCAAACACAAGCCCACTGTTCAGGTAGAAGCCGACAGTGAGAAGACGCAGCCACCGCCGCCTCTTGTGGCAGTGAAGGCCAATCCCAAAGATAAGGCCGCTCGTCAGGTAGAAGCCGACAGAGAGCAGGACCAGGATTTCAAAGTCAGGCATCAGTTCAAGCTTTTAATCTCGGATGTCTTCCAGCAGTACGAACCGCAGATGCTTGATCAGTTGGACCATTTCTTGGACAAGTACAAAGGGCAAGAACAGTTTCTCTATTTGGCAGTATGCGAGAAATTCAATGTGGAGCCTAAGGTAAAGGTTCAGATCACCAAGAAGGAAGACAAGCTTCCAGTTCTGGACAGCGATAGCGTGTCCGACTCACCTTCTGCCAGTAAACATGTCGACAGTCCTCGTTCGACTTCTCCAGAGCACGCTAGTAAGCGTGCAAAGGTTGGGCACAGCGATGCCGCCCCTTCCAGTAGTTCTGCCCCGTCCAGTTCAAAACTGCTGGAGTTAAAGTGTGGTCTCCAGGATATCAAGATCAAGCACCTCCAGCAGAAGCTAGAGACACCCCAGGAGGAGCTCAATCGTGTTAAGAATCAAAACGCAGCTTCAGGCAGTGCGCCTGTTCCTAGGAGGAGCAGATCCAGCTCAGACTCCACTTCTTCAAAGTAGTTGGAGCAAATATGTTGGTAGTATCCAACTTTCTTTCAGCGGCAGAATGTTTATTGCATATTGGGCTAAATGGCAACTTGAGTATTGGCTTAGTGAGCATAATTCATCGGCTACAGGTTTTGGTAGAATCCTGTCATGTTGGTCCTTTCGTTTGGGTAGGACAGTTGTCAGCTACCCAGCGTTCTTTTACCTTCACGTCTTGTTTCCTTGGCCAGATCGGCAGAACTGTGAAGCAGGTGGCTTACCTGCAGTTTCTTCTTCATGCGCTAGTTGGGCAGCTGTATTCAGCCCAGTTTATTTTACTTTTCAGGGGTCCAGGAAAGTCTGGCGAAGTAATCCCCTAGTATTCTCTCTTCCCTTTGGGGAACGGAGGTCTCGCTCTGCTAGGGGACTCCCATTAGTATGTGGGAAGAAAGTTTACCCCAGTGCTTTGCAGTCTTGATCTCCTTCCCCTTCCCTTGTCCTACTGTCTTCCCCCTCCCTTCCTTCCTCCCTCCAGACAGTTCAAGGAATTGGCAGCCAGGTCACAGGCGAAAGCAAGTGGCCTTCCCTGGCGGGTCTTGCCATGGTCTCACCATGCTCGAAAGTCCGAACCTGCAAGTTGGCGTTCAGGGATTGCTCTTGTCTGGGGAGGGGGTCACTGGTGGGTGGGATGGGATTCTCCGCCCCGTTCTGGGGAAGTTCTGCATTGTTTCTGTTCTGGCCTGGGAACGGCCCATTAGAAGGTGGGCAGCGTTTAACCCGGGCGAGTTGTGTTTCATGCATGACCTCTCCTCCTCTCCTCCTCCTGGGGTAGGGTTCTTGGCGCCGACTCGGAACTGGCAACGCCCCAGGCTTGGACTGGGGGTCAGTTGCTGTCCGCGGAACGTGCTTGAGCTTTAGTTCAGCCCCGAAGCGAATGTCAACAATGCCCTCCCTCTTTCCTACCCACAATTCCTTCTCCTTAACAAGAACTCCTCCCTGTCGCACCCCGAGGCCAGTTTTTAGGAAGGGTCGGGCGTTTCGCCTGAGACTTCCTCACCATTTATGACTCTGGAGCTGAAAAAATGGCAACAGCTTCACAGATGGAGGGCGGGTGGTTTTCGAAATGTGGCTCTCGCCTTAGCGCCGCGCACATTCGCTTTGAACATTTGCAAGAGTTTCACGGGTTGAGGGCGGGTCGTTTTTTAAATATGACTCTCGCATTAGCGCCACGCACATTCATTTTAAACGTTCTCAAGAGTTTCACGGATCGAGGGCGGGTGGTTCTCAAGATGTGGCTCTCGCCTTAGCGAGGCGCACATTATTTTCAACAAATTGCAAGGATTCCACGGATTGAGGGTGTGTCGTTTTCAAAATGTGGTTCTCGCCTTAGCGCCGCACACATTCGTTTTAAACATTCTCAAAAGCTTCACGGATTGAGGGCGGGTCGTTTTCAAGATGTGGCTCTCGCCTTAGCGCCGCGCGCATTCGCAATGACAACTTGCAAGAGCTTCACGGATTGAGTACGGTTTATTTTCAAAATGTGGCTCTCGCCTTAGCGCCGCGTACATTCGTTTTGAACATGTGCAAGAGCTTCACGGATTGAGGGCGGTTCCTTTTCAACATGTGGCCCTCGCCTTAGCGCCGCGCACATTCGTTTTGAACATTTGCAAGAGTTTCACGGATTCTCCTGATCAGCTTACCAGAAATGGTGTTTTGGAAAGATTCGGGATTATGTGGGCGCAACAATTATGTTGATTCGCGGTGCTGAAGTCCGCAAAACGGCGCTCTGGCACGATTCCGGATCGTCAAGACGCAGTAGTCAGGTTGATACGTGGCGTTGAAGCCCCGAGAACAATGTTTTGGCATGCTTCAAGATCTTCAAACGGTTGTCTTCCAACGAGGTAGTTCCCTCAATGGAAATGAACCGTTGTGGGGACCTATGAAGAGGGAGCTTGGAGGGGGGGGTAATTCCAACATCGTTGATGACTCTCTGTTTTACACTGGTCCTCCTCCTCCTCCTCCTCCCTCCTCCTCCTCCTCCTCCTCCTCCTCCTCCTTCTCCTCCTCCTCCTCCTCCTCCTCCTCCTCTTCCTCCTCCTCCTTCCCCCTCCTCCTCCAGCAGGAGGCCCAACAAAAGGCGGGCCTCGAAAGGTGGAGAGCAGCGTTTCCAACAGACGTGGCTGTACCACGTAGAGCGACTGCATCCATCAGCAATGCTAATGCCAGTCCTGTTTGTTGGACCAGCAAGCACGGGAACTGCTCCAAGATAATGCGTACGAGAGTTCCCCAAGCGCTCTACCCGCTTACCGTGCTCTGTTCGCCTCCCCAGTAGAGGATGCGCCGCAAGAGCCCCCTCTACCTGCGGACAGACCATGCAGATACAGATTTCAGGATTTCGTGGACTGCACAATCACACTTCAGGGCTTCGTGAATTTGGTGGATGTAGGAATTTGGTGGATTTCACGGTTTCGCTGATCAAGTTTTATGTGGGCCATGCCGGATCCACCAATGTGAAGTATGTGTGCTAGATCATTTCTCGGGTCGTAGGCGTGGGGGGGATGCGCAAGCATGGATAGATGGTGGGCACCATAACGCCAACCACCACACAATGTTATGTCGAGTGTGTGAATCCTGTTCTTGATGCTAATATGGGTGACCTCATTCAGGCTACTACGATTTGGACCTGGGGAGAGCACATCTTAGCCTGGAGGGTACGGGACACTGGGGGGGGACATTGTGCAACCTGGGCTGCAACCAAATGGTCGAAGAAGGTCCCCGCTCGCACGAACCCGCGAGATATTGGGGCGTGCTGTGGTCGGTGAAGGGGAACTGGGACACACAAATAAGTACACACAAATAAAACTATCCCCCATATTTTCCCATATTTTCTGGGTTTTTGTCTTCCCCCCACTTCCCATATTTTCTCATATTTTCCTGGGAATCGCCGATTAATTGTGTCTGTGTGTTTTCTCCCCTCCTGAGTCGGGGGCGCGCAAACATGGATCGGGGGAGGTGCCCTCCCCGAAATGCGGCCGGTGCCGCCTAGCTCGGCGGCGGAAATCCACGATTTCGCATGGGAATGGGAGCCGTCGCTAATCCACGCCCCCTTGATTCATGTTTGCGATCGCCTGACGTGGGCTACCGAACGACAAGCTTTGCAGCTTGATGCGGGGGTACTTCACTACAAAATCTTGTCTATATCTCGGAGAGAGCGTGATCCACCGCCGCTTTACTGTGGAAACTTCCCCCCCTCTTTCTCCGGAACCTGGGGTTCCCCCCTCCGAAAATCCTCCACCTCTCCTGCTGGACCCCCCCCTCCTCCTTTCCCCCCGGCAAAACCCCCCCCTCCCCTAACCCCCCCCCTCTCCCCCCCCCTCCGGAAAACTCGGGGGGGGGTCACTACTGGTTCGAACCCATCCCCCCACCCCCTCCAGAAAACGGGGGGGGTCACTACCGGTTCGAACCCCCTCCCCCCCTCCAGAAAACCGGGGGGGGTCACTACCGGTTCGAACCCCCCCCTCCCAATCACCGCCGGCAAACGACCCCCGGGTCCCTACCACCGTCCGCACCACATCCCCCACTGCTGTCCTCAGCACCACTGCCCTCACCACCACTGTCCTCACCACCACTGTCCTCACTGTTCCCACCACCGTCCCCACTGTCCCCACCAGTGCCCCCCCACTGTCGCACTGTCCCCACTGTCCCCACCACTGTTCCCACCACGATCCCACTCTACCACTGTCCCACTGTCCCCACTGTCCCACTGTCCTACTGTCCCAGCCGCTGTCCACTGAGCTGTCCCACTGTTCCCACCACTGTCCCCACTGTCCCCACCACTGTCCCCACTGCACCTCTGTCCCATTGTCTCACCACTGTCCCCACGGTTCCCACCACTGTCCCACTGTCCCCACTGTATCCACCGCTGTCCCCACTGTCCCCGCCGCTGTCCCACTGTGCTGTCCCACCGTCCCCACTGTCCGCACCACTGTCCCACTATCCACACTGTCCCCACCACTCTCCCCACTGTACTACCACCACCGTCCTCGCCACCGCCTTCATCACTGTCCCCACCACCACCGTCCCCACCACTGGCCCACTGTCCCCACCACTGTCCCGCTGTCCCCACACCACTGTCCCCACCACCACCACCGTCCCCACCACTGTCCGCACCACTGTCCCACTGTCCCCGCAGCACTGTCCCCACCACCACCGTTCCCACCACTGTCCCAATATCCCCACCACTGTCCCAACTGTCCCGAGGAGCGGGAACCGTTTGCCGGCAGCGAGGGGGGAGCGGTAGTGACCCCCCCCCCGTTTCCGACGGGGGGGGGTTCGAACCGGTAGTGACCCCCCCACCTTTTCATGATGGACCAGGGGGGGGGAGGAGGGGGGGTTCGAACCGGTAATGACCCCTCCCACTTTCATGATGGACCGAGGGGGGGGTCGAACCGGTAGTGACACCCCCGCGGTTTTCGATTTTCGAGGTCGGGGGGGGGGACGGGTTGGGAACCCCCAGTGACCCCCCCGGTTTTCCGCCAGCAGCGGTAGAACACGCTCTTTCATATCTTGGGATGCCATACGCAATGGACGGTGCATCTGCTCACCCAATCGGAACGCTATGAACCAACACCTCCTCCTCCTTCTGCTCCGCTTCCTGACCATCCTCATCCCCCTCTTCCCCCTTGAAGGGGGGCCGTTCTACATATCCATCTCCTCTTCCGCCCCCCTCCCACTCCCCCTCCCCCGCTCCTTCCTCCTCCTCCTCTTCCTCCTCGTCCTCCTCCTCCTTGTTTTCCTCCTTGTCCTCCTCCCTTCTCCTATGAAACCCCTCCGTATCCCAATTGTGAAAGCAGCGCGCGCGCCGTCGGCAGCCAAGGGGTCAGAGGAGCTGGGGTAGCGGCTGGCGACGCCCTGTAGGGAGGCGCGCTGCGGATAAATGATGAATGATCAAAGATGAACGATGGATAAATTAATGAACGAATGGTGAATGGCAAACGATTGCATGAACGAATGCATGCATGCATGATTGAAAGAGTTCATGGTGATGGTGATGATAATGCTGATTATGATTATGATGATGATTATGATTTGACGATGATGGGAATGATGATCATTATCATGATTCGTATAATGATGATGATGATGATGCTGATGATGATGATGATGATGATGATGATGGTGGTGATGATGGTGGTGATGATGATGGTGATGATGGTGATGACGGCTTGAGATGATGGTGATGGTGGTGATGATGACGACGGTAATGATGATGGAGAGGATGATTAAGGCGGTGGTGGTGATGCTGATGCTGATGTAGATGATAAAGTAATTGATAATGATGCTGATGACGATGATGCTGACGATGGTGACGATGTTGATGCTGACGATGCTGATGCTGATGGCGATGATGATGATGATGATGATTATGATGATTGAGGATGACGCTAATGATGACGATGATGATGTTGATAACGGTGATCATGATGATGGTGCTGATGGTAATTATGGCGATGGTGCTGATGATGATGGCGATGGTGGTGATGACACAGATCATAATAGTGATGATGGTGATGGAGATGGTGATGGTGATGAGTATGATGAGTACGATGATGATGATGATGATGATGATGATGATGATGATGATGGGGATGGTAATCGTTATGGTGATGATGATGGTGATACTGATGATAGTGATGATGGTGATGATGGTGATGATGGTGATGGTGATGAGGATGATGAGGAGGAGGATGGTGATGATGATTGTGACGATGAGAGCGAGGAAATGATCATGCTGATGATGCTGCTGCTGATGCTGATGACGGCGATGGTGATGGTGGTGATGATGACCGCGCGCTCTCAGTGCACAATAGTGATGGCGATGGTGATGAGGGTGACAACGGCGACGATGATGGTCCCGCGCCACTGAACAGGCCTGAAGCCCCTCGTTTATGTACAGGCCTCTCCTTCTGGCGCCACGCACGTGCAACGAGCCTCTGTGTGGTCCAGTGAGAAGCCGTTGTGGGTGATTGCGACTTTCGGCTGGAGCCAGCGGCAGTCGCACCCACGAAGCGATCACAGCTGCTCAGCTCTGGCCGCCAGGTCAAGCACTACGCACAGACGCTGGAGAACAGAACCGTCGAAATCATTTCGTCTTCCCGCCCCGAACGGCCGACCCGCCTGGCACCACGAAGCAGCCAACGTCCGCGACGGGCACTCGTGATCCAGCCCCCGAGGGCCGACCCGCCTGGCGCCGCGGAGCTGCAGAGGCTCCGTCGCAAGCCTTCTTTCCAGCCCGCCCCGAGGGGCCCACCCGCCCGGCGCCGCGGCAGCGCGAGCCGACGGCCGCAGGCGCGCGGAATCCCGCACCCCCTGATAAAAGAAGCCCGGCGCCACGGCTGAGGCCCGAGCCCGTCGCGGGCACTCTTGCAGCGGCGAGCGAGGGGGGGAAGTGAGAAGGGTTGGTTGCACCGACATCAACACAGGGGGGTGCCTTTCTGGAAAGTGTTCAGTGCCTTCGGGGAAAGCTTAGAAAGCTTCTCAGACGGCGGGTGGACTTCCGAGCCTTCTGAGAAGGCCCGCCCCTTCTTACTTCCCCCCCCTCGCTCGCCGCCGATTATTGGTCCCCCCCCCCGAAATGCCCACCCGCCTGGCACCACGGTGGAAAGGAGGAGCCGTCGCACGCATTCGTGATCTCGCCCCAAAAAGCGGACCTGCTCGCGCCAGGCTCAGCCGCCACTGACCTTCGCCTTGGGCGGCGCTTCATTGGACAGGAGGGAAACCACCCAAGTGCGCGCCATCCACTGGACGGGAGAAGCCTCAGGGTCCCTCCCCCCGCTCCTGGCTGCTCTCGATCGTCGATAGGCCAGCGCGGAACAGAAGCTGCAATAAACAGCAGGCGGCAGCACAACGCTGCGGCCGCGAAAGCCGTGCGCTGGCAGTCCAAGAGGGAAGTGCGCGGCAGAAGCCAGTGTACGCACTGCAAGAGATTAAGGAAGCTCAAGCGGAACGTCGAGAAGCACACCAGCTGCCGCGAGAGCTGCCATCAAGACTTCTGTCGCCTCAACAAGCTCGCACGCCGCGGGAAACCCGCTGATGGTCTCCTCTCCGCCCGAAAATGCGTCAAGATCGAATAGTCTCCATTCCGTCCTGAGAGCCTGCAGTCAAAATATCCCTGAATCGTTGGGCCTGCTACGACTGCAACATCCTCGTCCTGTGAACGATCGTCCTTGCTTGGAGGCGGCTGGGCGGTCTGAACTGGTTGGGACAGCAGAAAATCGGTCAGGAGGGGGGATGTGGATGAGGCCAGATCCAATCAAAATCGGTCCCAGGACCCCTCCTGGGGTCCATCTGGTGCAGAATTTCACCCCCGATCTGTGTTTCACGGTCCCGGGGCCCGAAAACCGCCCCCGGAGGCCGAAAAGGCAAACAACCGTCCCGAACCAACAGCCTCGAAACAGTCCGCCCTTCCACTGACCAGAACCTCGAACCTGTCCGCCCGTCTACCGGCCGGAACCAGTGCTGGGCCACACCAGACCCCCAAACGGCTCCAACCTTGGGCTCCGGCTCCTCCTCCTCCGCATCTGGGCCGACGACCTTGGCGGCCGAACCGACTACATTCAACCCAGATCATAGGGATGCACGGTAAGGATGCAAGGGCCTTGGAGGGCCAAGTTGATGTTTTTCGAACGAGATTGGACAGTGAAAGTCGATAAGGATGGGTCGAAGGGGCAAGGATGCAAGGGTACCTTTGGGAAGGTTGCCCATCCTTGCTATGCGGGTTGACTGAAAGTCTGAGCGCACCACCCAGAGGCCGCCAAAGACTCCAACCTTCCCCAGCGCCGCGCGTTCCAACACTGCCCTGGAAAAGTCGTGCCACACGAATCGTCGATCTGTCTGTTTTCGTCGCCTTCGGTTTTCCGCTGGAGTACATGTGGGACCTGCTCTAGAACAGGAACATATCGTAGACAGTTCTACCCTTTCTCCGACCCTGCACCGCGCCGAACGCAACGGCCACGTTGTCCATAGACGTATCCACCCTGAAAGTGTCTATGAACGTCACGGCACCCAATGTGTCCATGGACGCTTTTGGCTAGCACGTGAGAAGTGTATTTGGCATCGGCCCCAGATGTTGGTCTTCTAGAAGCAGGTAGGCTTGGCCATCCAAATGTTTCGTCGTCTTTGGCCTCTGACCTCTGAGGGCCGTTTTCGGGCCCAGGGACTGTCAGACACGGACTGGCATGAAAAACTGCCCTCAAGAAAGTTGCATATCAGCGGCGTGCGCAAAGGGGTGGGGGAAGGTGGAAAGCTTCTTAGAAGGAGGCTGCTTCTTAGAAGACGCCGGCCTTACATGTACAGATAAGACCCGCGCCTGTTAAGAAGCAAGGGTGTTTCTAAAAAGCCTTCCCCCCCCTTCCCCCCGTACTCTCCTCTGCGCATGGCCGAGCAGACCCCCTCTGCCCTCTGCTCCCAGGCCCCCTGCGATGGGCGCTGCCCAGAATCCCCGATGGTGACGTGGCAGTCGCCACCCTCATGTGAGTGACGATGACACCCAGAACCTTCTAGAACAGTCCCCGATCACAGCGCGGAAAGGCGAGGCTAGCCGGGTACGACCATGAGGTTGCCCTCAAGAGTTCGAATATCTCTTTCATGACCGCCAGCACGATATGATGGTACACTTCGGAGAACAATGAATGTCGGCGCCCCAACCCCCTCCCTGCGAACAGCCCCTGACCCCTGGCATGTATCAGCTGAAACTGATGGCCAAATCTGGGTCACTATGAAACGAGCCGATGGGCTCCCAGCCCAGCGGCGTGGTCGAATAGAACGATGGGAGGAAGAGACGACTAGCACTTCAACGCAGCGGCTTCCAACGGGTCGCGGCCTGCATCCCAAGGATCACCACGCCGAGTGCCGAGCACGAAGCAGCTCGAGGCGTCCGAATTGATCGCGAGGACGGCCACGAAAAACATCCCCCCTGTCAGTCCGCCTTGGACGCCGTCCAGGCCGCGGAATACCCGCAACAACACCTGCGCAGCAGGTGAGCCGTTCTCCGCGGTGGAACCACGAGGGCGATCAGGCCGCTCGTCCGAAGCAGACCATGGCAGCGGCATGGCTGCAGGAGGGAGATGAAGAAATGGGAGGGGAAAAATGCGGCCGCGGGCCACCGCTGTTGCCGCTGGTTCGCGAGTCTGCTGGCGCAGGGCTGGTGTGAGCCGACGACATGAAGAGGATGAGGGGCAAGAGGGGCACAGGGAGTGGGAGGAAGAGGGAGGGAGCACATGGGGCCGGGAGGCAATGGGAAAGAGGGATATGGGGAGGGGAAGGAGAAAGATGAGAGGGGGCGAAAACAACAGGGGTGGCGGGCGGGGGGGCAGGAGGAAGGGGCGGGACAGGAGTACCACACCCGCTGGGGAAGCGATCGCGATCGCCCGTGCATCAAAAATCAGTCATCAAGTCGAACCTCGCCGGACTCTCCGAGGTCGGGCGCGTCGGCTCCCTTCTGGGCGTCGAGGGCGGCTGCGCGACGCGTGCGCTGGCGTCGACGGCGACGGCGACGGCGACAACGACTGCCCTGGCGTCGACGATGAACGCAGTCGCGCCCGCCGCCCCGATGGGGGGCGCGACCAGGAGAAGCGACGCCGCCATGAAAACAACTTCGTCGCCCTCTGATCGCCTGGGCGTCGACTGGGGAGCGCCTGGCCGTTCGCCTGAGGCGCGCCTGTGCCAGGCGCACAAAAGACACTGGGCAACTCCTGTGGAGAGCTTTGGCGGTGTGATATGAGGAGCACATGGCATCCTACAAACACGCGATGGAAATCAACTGAGCAGTGGAGAGCGGACCGAAACCGAAGAGCCCGAGGCGACCAACAGCCGAGGCAGAGGCGAACGAGGGAGGCAAGGGAAGAAAGCGAGCCAAACACAAGTCGAGACACGGACACGCGAAGTAATGGAGGGTGTCATCTCCCGCTGAGACGAATTGACACCATCGGCACCTCTTGGATGCCCGACACCTCCTAGTCGCGCACCAAGTGTTTGCGATCCCACTACGTAAGGACGGACAAAGAGAGGAAGCTCGGGACCAGGGCACACACGCGCCTAAACAACACAATGACGAAATCAACTCGGGGCTCGGAGACCGCGAGGCGAAACTATCTAGGCCCACTCTTGATGTCAGAGCGCACCGAGATTTTACTCTGGGACCTAAGAGAACACCCTCACGACGCTGGAGGGGCGCTTTATCATTAGGGATGTCGGGGAGGGCATTCAAGGCTCGATAATTTCGACGCATCTGGATGACGCGGGATTCTCTTCACCACGGATCAAAGGGGCGCGCAATCTGCGCGTCGTCCCTGGCCCCAACTTCGTCGAGGAATGTGCGCAGCTCGTGGCAGGACTAACTGTGGACTGCGCGCATGTACGGGGCAGCCTGGCTCGCGCTTGCCAGCTGCCTCTCCTGGACGGACAGGCCGATTCCCTCGGGTGCTTTCAGAAGGTGGCAGGAGAACGCATTCCGAAGGGGCAACCACGGGGGCCTGCAAGGCTTGCGCTCCATCCGAAAGGCCTCTAGAATCGGGCCATCAAACTGCGCCGCGCGGCCCAGGACACTGGAACAGAACGCGCTGCACCGTGCAATCGCGCGAGCCAGGTCGAGGTTCAGCAGCTTCAAAACTGGGGCGCGCCCAAGACACTTTCGACCCGCGTCGTTCCACGCGGCGCGTCTCCCACCAATGCCCAATCATATCCTGATGTGCTTGGCGAAGTTAACAAGTTTGAGCCGAGCGGTTTCGATGCTAACTTGCTGGAGCTCAGGGAGGAGAGCGCCTGGGCAAGGTGCTGCCAGGAAACTGCTAGCCGCCTCATCGATGCTCGAAATGGGGCCAACAGCCCAGCCTGAGACGATCCAGCCAGCAAAATAGCACGCAACGCTTCGTGCACATTAAATGCGCTCATTCCCGCGTCGTCGGGAAAAACTGCGGCGGCGGCCATCTGCCCGGAAACGCTCGCGAGAAAATGCCCGATAATCGGGTCGAAGGCCAGGGCGAAGACTGCCCGACTTGGGGCAACCTGGTTTTACCCCTCTGAGCCACCACAGACCGCGATCCCTGGGGCCCGCGAACTATACAGGATCGAAATGCAGAGATGACGTTGGCAGGCAGGGCCATGGCCACCAGGGCAAACCAGATGAAATCGCGGAGCAAACTCAGGAAGGCGGCGCGAACGCCCAAGCAACAGAAGTCTGCGTGCTGGGCTCCCAGCTGACACGAGCAGGAGAGCACCCGGCCCTCGATCTCCAAGACGCCGTTGGCCATCGAACGGCCTCGGACGAAACCTCGCTGGAGATCGGCGACGGTCATCTCGCAGAGCCGGGCTGACGGATCGTCGATCGAAAGGCCGGCAATCTCGTTCTCGGAGCAGGATAACGAAATCGGTCGCGCCGCATTCGACGATCCGAAGATGCCCTCGGAGGAGCTGTCGGCCGCGGAGGAGCCCTTTGCCAAGAAAACGCACATGGCAAATTTATGGGGCTCGCCTGGAATCTGGCCCTCGAGGACCCCTTCATAGATGGCGCAGCGCACTTCTAGGACTTCACCCCCCGCTCGAGCCCAGGCAGAGCACGGGGCCCCTTCGGGCCCAGGGGCGTTGCCCCATGCAGCGCCGAATAATGCCAGCGACAGCGTCAAACTCAAGCTCCCAGTGGACGCGACCAGAGCACTTCCGGATGCGCAGCGCGATTATCTGACGCGCCCTCTCGGAAGAGAAAGAATAATCACATGACGAAAACCACAAACAAACAAGAAAGCAACAATAAAGGAATCGAGCTTGCGTTTCAGCTTGGCGCTGCGGCTGGGCGTCGGCAAGCTTGAGCTCGCCGAGCTGCCTGCGAATATTCCCTGGGGGGGGGGGGCGACGCGAGATGGCGGTGGGAATCGGGCTGCCGAAGCCCCCGAATCACGGTCGACAAACTCACGCAGTTAATGGCGTGCATTCAAACCGCGGCGTCGAAGATGCAGGTCGCCCGCTTCGAGTACGCGCTTCGCTGGCAGGACCCGCGAGAGCTCGCCCACTGGCGACGACGCCTGACGGTGCTCAAGACGCGCGAGCAGACGAGCAGCCGCCGCTCGGAGGAGGTCCTTGCACGCGGCAAGAGCAGCAACTGGATCGGGAGTGAAGCCCCAAACCTCCTTCAGCATAGTCTGGACACATTCCGGAAATTCAAGACGTTCAGAAATCCGAGACTGGATCCGCGGCGGCCCAGGGGACTTCTGAAATCCAGCAAGCACCGAAACCAGGGGGACGTGGCCCGACGGGAACCCGAGGACCAGGACATCGTTGAGAACCAGGGAGTTCGGCCTCAAATCCAGAAGCGGGCCTGAACACATGCGGGTGTAGATTATATCCAGCCGGCCGATAGATAGCGCCCCGCCCCCGCCCCTCACCGACGCCCGACGAGTAGGCATAACCAGGTTGAACGACTTTGATAAAGTAGCGAACAACAACATGGGAACCAAACAACCCAAGACGATGTGTCGGTGCAATATACGCGCCGCTGCACCGCTGCCATGTCTCGCCGTCGGCGACGATATTGAAGTCGCCCGCGGAAAAAAAAGGCGGCCTTCGCGGCCAGCTGCAGGGTTGAACGCACGTGTCTCCGCGCCATCTTTCTGGCGGCAATGGAGAGAGAGGGGTTCAGGTAGGGGTCGGGGGTCTGAAGGGCACCGCCGGGCCCGTGGAACATGGCCTCGACGGGGCGCCCAGGGATGAGTCCACGAGGAATGATGCGATCGAAGTCCCCGAGAAACCGCGGATAAGCGAGGATGCGCGCACCGCCTGCGAGACCTGATGCAGTAGAAGAGCCCCAGGCGCGGAGCCCGAATACTTCTTGAACGGGATGCTTTAGGTCCTCTATCTGCCCGCGTGCTCCCTGCAGGCGTGGTGCGTCATGTCTGACATGACTTCGGCAAGTACTTTGAAGGCGCGCTGGGCCGCGCGGACAGGAGCGTGGGCCGATGCAAAAAGAGCATGGCCAGACCACGCGACGACGGTCAAATTCTGCAGAGGCAAGCGCCCACGCACTGGCGGGCCCCCGCCCGCGGAACAGGAGGCAGAGGCCCCGGTGGACGCACTGGAGGGGCAGGGCCGCCAGTCGAACGGGATGCCGAAGACGATGAGGGAGAGGCAGAAGCTGATCTGGGCCGCGCCCATAGCGCCGCCGCGAAGGCCGTTGCCGAAGAGGAACCCGCGCTAGCCCTGCACGAAGCGCTCGAGGCCGCCCTGGCACTCCAGCGGCGGAAAACCCCCGATCCAACGCCGTCGTCCGAAAGAAAATCTGATT
Source organism: Prorocentrum cordatum (assembly GCA_963575745.1). Lineage (NCBI taxonomy): Eukaryota > Dinophyceae > Prorocentrales > Prorocentraceae > Prorocentrum > Prorocentrum cordatum. The sequence goes on along the minus strand of CAUYUJ010016181.1, from coordinate 169,854 downwards.
CACCATCATGCGCGCGCGTCAACTATTGCGTCGAGTCACGCCGATCCGATGCGAGCGACCGTCGAAGAGCATTGCGCCACTGAACGGCTGCCTGATCGCCCGACTGGGCCTCGTCGACAGTGTCGGCGGCCTTCTCGCGGGGGGCGCGGTGCATGCTCAGGCGCCCGCAGTCAGGCTCGATGTCGCAAGACTCGTTGTGCGCGGACATGAGGTTGTGGAGGACCGCGATGTCCCGCGTCTCCTTCTCGACGGCGCAGAAGCAGCCCTTGCGCGCGTTGGGGCCTAGCGGGTGGCGCCGAGGACTCCGCGCCTTCACGCGACTCATCTCATTGAACGACTTCTGGCATAAGCACCCAGAGGTTTGTTATTGGCACGGACCGCGGGCGGGGCGTCGAGGCGGCACCGCAGGTCAAGGCGCTCCTTGGAGACTGGGTCGTCGTAGTGCAGGCCATGCGCGCGAACATGCTCGATGAAGTCCTTGGCCGTGGATTGCGAGCCGAACTTGATGAAGTCACTCTAGTTCAGATTATAACATGTGAGCGTGGCGCCTGCAGAGACCGACTGGGAGACATTCGCCAGCGCCGTCTTCGCGTGCTCGGCCATGGATGAACCGAACATTGAACGATTGTAACCTCCAATCAATACTCTGGTCTGGTCGGCGGGCTTCTCGTCACTGACGGGACTCGCTCGCGTATTCGCACCACTGACCGTCGACCTTGAAAAGGACCCCCCGCTGGCTTCGATGACTGTCTCCACGAGCTTCTGGATTCCCGATATTGGCAACCTCCACGCTTGTCTTCTTTATATCCGAAAGGGCTGATGCGATCCCGTCAAGCGCCTCGCCAGCGCCTTCTGCACAGTCGCGGCGAATCTTCTTGGGTTGCCTGGCCATCGGTGTGACAGGCGTGATGCGCGTAATCTCGAAGAGGGCTCCAGCCGCCAGGGCAAGCTCGCTGGGGGGTCGTGGAGCGGCCGACTGTCGGCCAGGAGAAGGCTCGGGCCAGCCCTTTGGCTGCGACCAAGCTGGAGCCACGGGGCGATGGTTCCAACTTGAACCGAAGCGGCTAGGGAGGCGCAACCAGCAGCAGGAGGAGCAGGAGGAAAAAGGGAGGAGGATATGGAGCATGCAATATGGATGAAGAGAATGACGGATGATGTTGGTGATGATGAGAAGGAGGACGAGGAGGAGGAGGAGGAGGAGGAGGAGGAGGAGGAGGAGGATGAAGAGGATGAAGAGGAGGAGGAGGAGGAGGAGGAGAAAAAGGAGGAGGAGGAGGAGGAGGAGGAGGAGGAGGAGGAGGAGAAAGAGGAGGAAGCCAATAGGGGAGGGGGGGGGCGAGCCTCGCGGGACGCGGCGACGTCCCTGTAGGGGGTGGCCACCTGCGGCGCGACGCGCAGGGGCCGAGGGAGGAGAGGGCGCGCAGGGGCCGAGGGAGAGGAGGGATCACGGGGCCCAGGGGCCCACACGAGGAAACAGGCACGGATCCTAAGATTCCCTATGTTTTTGCTTACAGTTGAGGCCGGTCCACAGGAGAAACCTCCCACAAGAAACCCAACCCTGAGACCCCAGGGCGTCCTTTGGTTGTTGGCGTGGGAACGTCACTCTTTCCATCGCAGGGCCATCGAAACCCAAGAGACCCAGGGCACCCTGGAGGCAAGCAAGGTGTTTCTTGACATGTTCCTCCACGGTATCTTCTGGATGCTCGCCTTCTCCTTCCCTTCAACTTCTCTCCCGACAGGAAGACGATCGGGATCGGGATCGGGTTCGCGGAGCTCGGGCGCCTGCTCGATGCCGTCGCATTCGACCGACAGGGAGTGGGGGGACCCCTCCCCCCAAGTGGAGAAACAAGGCGAACTGACGCGCTTCGCGCTGCGACGGGGGGAAAAGCCCCTCATGCCGCCACGCGCTCTTCGCCGCGCGCTGCTGGGCGGCGGCGCGCGGCTCCCTTCTGGGGAGAGCAGAAGGCACTGATGCCGCTGCTCCCCGGACCTCTCCTGGGGTGCGTTCTGACCAGGATTTCGAGGCGAATCCAGCGGTGGCGACGGGGGCCTCCCACGAGGCTCCGAAAATGGAAAAACGGGGGAAGGAGTAGAGGTATGGGCACCTTGTCCTCCTCTCACCTTCCTCCCCTTCCCCTGCCGGCCCAGCCCTGCCCTGCCCTAAGCCGGGGCAGGCCAGAGAGAGGCTCGAAGCCGCCGTGCGACTGAGCTCCGGGTGGCTCGTGCCTCCCCTGCCCCGGCGGCCTCTCCGCTCTCTCGGGCGGGGGCGCGTGCGCCGCCCCTCCGCAGGGGGCAACCCCTCGCGAACGGGCACGCAGCCGAGGCGGCGCCCCCAGGGGAAGAGGATCGGCGGCGAGCCAAGGGGGGGGGGAAAGTGAGAATAGGGCGAAGAGAACTATGCACATGCACCGATCCTGGTAAGGCCCATCCTTGACCCAGGATCGGTGCATATGCCCTCCTGGCCAAGGTAGGAGGGCGTGAGCACCGATCCTGGGCTCAGGTTGGGCCTGGCCAGAATCGGTGTATGTGCATAGCTCTTTTTCCTCTGGAGAAGGGGGCGGACCTTCTCAGGAGGCTCGGAAGCCCCCGGGCCTTCTCTGAGGAGCTCCCGAAGCCTTCCCGAGGACGCGGAGCGCTCCTGAGAAGTCCCGCGGCCTTCCGGGCAGACCTTCTGCCCTCTTCACTTCCCCCCGTCGCAGGCCGCCGAGAAGAACAACAGCGAGAGTAAGAGCAAGAGGGAGGGGAGCATAGAAGAAAAAACGCCATAACCATAAACTGTTGGCGCTCCGCGCGGATTTCTTGGATCTACGCTTGACCCCCCTCCCTGGCGTGCGGAGCGCGCCAGAGGCGGCGCCGGAGGCGCCGCCGGGGGGGCCCAGCGCGGATCCAAGAAATCCGCGCGGAGCGCCAAAAGTTTATGCTTGTAGCGTTTTTCTTCTTCGAGGAAGAGGAGGAAGGGATAGCACAAGAAACACCACGAGCACGAAAAAAGAGCAAGACACACACACACAACAGAGGGAGGGAGGGCGAGGTGGGCCAAGGCTCGCGGCGTACCGCGGTGCCCCCTGGGTTCTCTCGCCACCTGCGGGACAAGATGGAGAACAGTACGGCCCAAGTCTACATCTGAAGGGCTCAGATGCTCCCGCGACCGAACACAAAGCTCACCCGAGAGATCAAATTATCCCGGCAAAGCAACCTAACAGCGATGTGTATAAGCATGCCTCAGCCTCAGCCTGCCTCAGCCTCAGCCTCAGCCTGTCTCAGCCTCAGCCTGCCTCAGAATCAGCCTCAGCCTCAGCCTGCCTCGGCTTGCCTCGGCCTCAGCCTCAGCCTGCCTCGGCCTCAGCCTCAGACTCAGCCTGCCTCAGCCTCAGCCTCAGCCTGCCTCAGCCTCAGCCTGCATCAGCCTCAGCCTCAGCCTCAGCCTGCCTCAGCTCAGCCTGCTCAGCCTCAGCCTCAGCCTGCCTCAGCCTCAGCCTCAGCTGCTTCAGCCTCAGCTCAGTCTGCCTTCAGCCTCGGCCTCAGCCTCAGCCTGCCTCAGCCTCAGCCTGCCTGCCTCAGCCTGCCTCAGCTCAGTCTCAGCCTGCCTCAGCCTCAGCCTCAGCCTGCCTCGGCCTCAGCCTGCGTCAGCCTCAGCCTCAGCCTGCCTCAGTCTCAGCCTGCCTCAGCCTCAGCCTCAGCATGCCTCGGCGTGCCTCAGCCTCAGCCTCAGCCTGCCTCGGCCTCAGCCTGCCTCGGCCTCAGCCTGCCTCAGCTCGGGCATTCAAAATATGGCACAGAACTGGTGTTCTGGGAACACGAAGATCACGAAGTGACCCAAAAATGGCTCCGGGCAGTCCAAATATGGTACAAGAATGGTGTTCTGGGAACACGAAGAACACGAAGTGGCCTACAGTTGGCTCAGGGCATTCAAAATGTGGCCTGGGAATGGTGTTCTGGGAACACGAAGAACACGAAGTGGCCTACAGTTGGCTCCGGGCATTGAAAATGTGGTTTTGGGAATGGTGTTCTGGGAAAACGAAGAACACGAAGTGGCATTCAAAATGTGGCCTGGGAATGGCTTTCTGGGAACACGAAGAACACGAAGTGGCCTACAGTTGGCTCCGGGCATTCAAAATGTGGCCTAGGAATGGTGTTCTGGGAATGGATTCCTAACGATTCCGAAGAATTCCTAAGGATTCCTGGGGCTGACCCTTTTCTCCGGTTCCTTGTCCGGATCTGTCCGGATCCCGCCCAGACCCCCCTGGGGCGTCAAGATGCTCTCTTTCGATCCCACTAGAAACCTATCAGCAAAAGCTGTTAGGTAAAAACGCTTCCGAGGGCAACATGGCACAACAAGAAGACAGGGGCTGTGATGACGCCATGGCGCCCCTGGTTCTGCAGGGCCGCCCCATGCATCCGCCGGACCTGAAAAACCAGCGATCTCGACGGATTCAGGGACCGGGAACCCAGAGCCAAGCGGCGGCGCCGAGCAGGCGGGCGCCGGACGATGCCTTCGTGTCCGGCCTGCGTGGGTCTGGGTGCCCTGGTGTCGCGCGGCGCTCGGAGCAGCTGTGCACTGCAGCATGGCAGCGGCAGTGGCCGGTGGCCACCGTGCCGTGGGCGGAGGCAGCGGCGGACGGGACGGCTGCGGCGAGGTGCGAGCGCGGAGTCCCCAGCAGGAGTGGCGCCGCTGGAGCGGCGCAGGGGCCCTGCCGATTGCCAGGGCACAAGACTGCGGCGGGCGCGGGCGCGCGTGGAGGCCTGGGGATGCAGGCCCGGGCGGCTGCGCACAGAGCAGCCCGTAGGCGGCAGCGGAGCTTGTTGCGATCTCGGGCGCGCCCGTGCTGGGAAGCGGGCTGGCTCGGCGGCGCGACGGCGGCGGGCGGCCCGCCCGCGCGCGTCGAGAGGAGCTGGCGCGCGGTGGGCTCGGCGGCCACGCTGCTGCGGCACGCCAGGGCCGTGGTGCCGCACGCAGCCTCGGTGAAGAGGCCACGCCGCCCTCGGCCACGCAGACTGGGCTCCGCTCCTTGACTGCCCTAGTCTGTGAGAGAGTGCGGGGCAACAGCAGACGCCAAGCTTGTGCCCCGCGCCACGGAAGCATTCTCTCTGTGAGGGGTGCGATTCGTGTGTTGCAAAGGTAGTCACCCTTGCTGTTTCACACTCTTCGTTTCCGCCCCCATAAATTGGGCGTGCGGCTCTACGAATCGCCCGGTTGGACTTTCCAGCCTCTTCCACGGAAGCAGACGGCTTCGAGGGTTTGCCCCGAGCTCCGCTCCGAGGCTCGTCGAATATGTTCGCCCGACCCCGCCGCGCGGAAGGCTGGGGCGGACGACGCTACTGGTTCGGGGGGGAGAACGAAGCAACGAAGCTTCAAGGACCTCCTCATTCGACAGGAGATCGGTTCGGGAGTGCAAGTGTAGATACAGATTGATCAATGCTACGTATCACCCCTCAGTCAGCCATGTAAATCATAGGAGCACTTGGAGCAGGAAGGCAGACACTAGAAAGTTCACACGTAGGCTTCATCTCGCGTGGAAAGATAGAGAAGGGAAGGCACTTCATTCGTGACGTTGCTGTACGACCCTGGGAACCGATACCCGATCATGACATACCGCCCCCTCTGAATCCGCTTGCACAGACTCAGGGCCAACATACGTGATACCATATTCGTAGCGGCCTCATGATGGGGCAACAGCGGCATCAATGATGGGGCCACAGCAGGAATTACGCGAACTGCACTCGGTGACGTCAGCCGTCGACTGCCTGGGACGTCGAGGGGAATCGGGACAGGTATTCGGCACTATCGCTTCCAACGGCAAAGCGTCGCAAAGATATCGCGTTGGTGCACCCCTGGGCAACTCCTCCCTGAGCATCGGTCAACCGATCCCCATGCCCACCGGCGTGGCATTGGCCCCGTTGGCCGACTCACCCGCCTACCTGGGGATCTCGGCCTGTTCCTTCGGGTTTCGCGGGGCCTGGCCCCACCTGGGAGGGTGGGCAGGTGGGGCTGAGATGCCGTGGCCCTGTGGGGACGGGGAAGATGAAGGGGCCCTGGGACACACAAATAAATACACTCAAATAACAGGATTCCCCATATTTCCTATTTTTTTGTGTATTTTTGGCTTCCCCCCCACTTCCCATATTTTCCCTTATTTTTCTCGGGATCGACGATTCATTGTGTCTGTGTGTCTTTTCCCTACTGAGAAGGAAAAAACGGCATGAACATAAACTTTTGGAGGTCCGCGCGAAACAAATTTTGTTCATGGCGCTTTTTCTCCTTCGAGATCAGGCGATGCTGACTCCTGCTGCCGGTGGGCCTGGCCCAACCGCCGTGGCAAATCCGCGGCATCGGCGGCGCTGGCTGCTCACGCCAGCTGCCGGGGTTCCAGCGGCGGCGCGCGCGGGCCGCCGCGGCGGCGGGACGCCCCCCGGCCGAGCGGCGGGGCGGGCTGCTGCTGCTGCTGCTGACGCAGCAGCATGCTGGCAGGCCAACTGGCTGCCAACGAGTACCAGGGCGTCGCCACGTTCTTCCCGCAGCTGTCGGTTCGATGCGGCGGCCAAGGGCGCCCGCCGCTGCTGCGGCGGCGGCCTGGGCTGCTTCTCCACAATTGCAGCCTCGCTGCGCTGGCGGACCTGGTCCCGCCGCCTCCGCAACTCGCAAGGCCCCCGGAAAAAAGGGGGCACAACGAAACGGGGGTTCGGGCTTTTCCGCTTGTCCAGGTGCCCCCATGTACCGTGCCCCCGCGTGCGGGGCCCGGGGCCTCCTAAACAGGTGCAGAGCCTGACGTGGAAATCAGCGCTCCCCGTGCCCCCGTTTGCTGTAGCCCCGTCTCTGGCGCGGCATCGGCGACGCCGGTCGCGCCAGGGCCCCCGCCCTGCTGCTGGGCTGGAGCGGCGGTGGCCGAGGGAGGGCTCTGCTGCTGCGGCGTCCGAGCGCCCGCTGGAGGAGCGGCGGGCCAGGTCCGTGGGGAGCGGGCCCAGCTGCCGCCGCCGCTCCACCCAGTCCGCTGGCCCCGCGGCCGAGGAACGAGGAACGAGGCGCAGCGCAGCCGTCTGAATGCCCTGACAGGCGGCGGGCGGCCACGGGACTCCCGAGGGTCCCGACGGACGGCGGCCTCGCAAGGAGCCGAAGAGGGAAGCGGCTGAGGAGGGCGGGCTGGGCCCTGTGAAGCGGGCCGCTCTGGGCGGCGGCCGCGGGCGGCTGTTGCGCGGCAGGCGCGTCAGAGGCACCGCCCGGGGAGGCCTCTGCGGCACTCTGCTTGGCTGGCGACGTCCCCGTCGCTGGCGCAGCGGCTGCGGCTGCTGCGGGCGCAGTGCCTGCGCGCGGTGCTGGCGCTGGCGCTGGCGCTGGCGCTAGCGCTGGCGCTGGCGCTGGCGCTGGCGCTGCTGCTGCTCCTGGTTCTCCGCAGCCCCAGCACCCGCTGACCTTTGCAGCGGGTGTCCACCAGGACAGGCGTGTGAGAGGGTCCCCCACGCGACCTGCGAGCCGAGGCCCCTGACCCAGGTCGGCGGGCAAAACGCAAGAGCGGCCGGAAAATACCCAGGGCGGCGGGGCCAGGGCAGACAAGGAACAGCACGCAAGGGCGGCCTGGCGGGGGGGAGGGAAGAGGCGTAGGGAGGGAAGAGGCAGGGGGCGGGGGGCGGTCGTCGGAACGTCGCGGGCGTCCTCCTCCAGCTGCTCCTCCTCCACCTCCTCCGTCACCTCCTCCTGGCCTCGTGGACCGTCTTGGAGGCTTTCTGTCCTCTCACGGGCCGTCTCGGAGGTACCTGGTCCTCCTCGCCCGCAGTCTCCTCCTCCTCTACCTCCTCTCCTCCTCCTCCTCCTCCTCTCCTCCTCTCCTCCTCCTCCTCCTCCTCCCTCCTTCCTCCTCTACCTCCTCCTCTCTCCTCCTCTACCTCCTCCTCCTCCTCCTCCTCCTCCTGCTCCTCCTCCTCCTCCTCCTCCTCCTCCTCCTCCTCCTCCTCCTCCTCCTCCTCAAAGCCCTCCGCCCTCTCGTCCTCCTGTGTCGGCCCTCAGGGTGGCCCCGCCTTTGGTCTCCTCCTCGCCTCCTCAGCGGCGTCCGCCTGCAGCCGCCGGCCGGTGGGCTGGCCGATGGGCTGCCAGGATCTGCTCGGCCACCGCTGTTTGCAAGGTGGCCGAGAGCTCCTGCCAGAAAGCTGCGGCGTCGGCGCTGGCGCCCGCCAGGCCCTCCGCGCGGTCCTGGCGGTCAAGGACCAGCTGCCGGGCGGCCTGGCCAAGCCGGCCTCCTGTCTCCACCGCGAAGGGCGTCAGGAGCGGCTTTGTTGGCCCTGGGGGGTAGCGCCGGTGCTTACCCCGCTCGGCGTCCTCGGCGGCCAGGCCCGCGCGGGTCGCTCTGGCCCGCTCCTCGCGCAGCTCGGCGGAGTCGGGGCTCGTGATAACGACGTCGACGACGTGCCAGGTGCCATTTTCAACCCACTGGACATCCAGCGCCGCCACCTCCATGCGGTCCTGGCCGGTCGCGGGCTCACGGCGCCGCCGGGTCCATTGCGGCACGGTCTGCTCAGTCCGCACTGAGCCAGCAACCCTTCTGGCCAGCCAGCGCGCCAGTAAGTCGCGGATCCGGTCGTGCCGCCAGGTGCGGGCAGGGCCAGTCTCGCACGCGATGGCGTGGTGCTGGTCGGGCTCATGCAACGCTCCGCAAACCACTCCCTCGCGGGATCTGTTTTGACAGTGCGTCTGCGATGCATGGCCCTTCAGCAGCCGCGGACCCTCCATGAGGAGGCGCCGTCGCAGGGACAGTTGGTAGAGGTCGGGCGCCATCCGGTGCTCTGGCGCCGTGGGCAGCAGCGTGAAGGCCCCTGCCCCTGGGCCTCCGCACGACTGGAGGCGGCCGAGCGCGCGTTCGTCCAGGTCGGCCTTGGCCCGCGCGCAGAGGACGTCCATGACGGGGCGCATCAAGTCCTTCTGCCTGCTCCGCCCCCCCTGCGCCAGAGAGACCTGCAGGGAGTGCGCCGCGTCGCCAACCCTGGTGTTGTACGCTGTCACGGCGGCGGCGAAGTCCCTCGTGCCCGTCGCCTGCCTCGCAAGGAGCTCCTCCGCGCTGCCCATGTCAAGGGCGCGCGCGACGCCGGGGGCCGCGGCGCACCACGCGGCCACGTGCGCAGCCTCTCGCCGTGGTTCGGCCGCGCTTGCTGCGAGGCCACCGTCGGGCAGCGGCAGGCAGGCCTGGGCCCACTCCCTGTCGGTTTGGGGCTCGTTGAGCAGCCCGTCCCAGAGTGCCCGGAGGGCGCGGTCGAAGGCTTGCACCGCTGGCAGGTCTACGAGCTGCGCGCGCAAGAGGTGGTTCGGGAGACCCTGCTGCCGCCGCCCCATCCGTTGCATCTGGCACAAATGCCGTCGAGCAGCAACAGCAGCAGCAGCAGCAGCAGCAGCAGCAGCAACAGCAGCAACAGCAGCAGTAGTAGCAGCAGTAGCAGCAGCAGCAGCAGCAGCAGCAGCAGCAGCAGCAGCAGCAGGAGCAGCAGCAGGTGCTCGTGGACTCCGCCATGCGAGCAGCAGCTGCTGCGCCGCCAGTAACGGCAGCGGTATCCGCTGGGCCCCTGGCGGCAGCCGCCGCGCCGGCGACGAGGGCGCCACTGGCTGATGCAAAGACGCACCAGGGCGGTGCCTCTGGCGCGTCCCTTGCCTAGCGCGCGGCAGCCGCCCGAAGCTGACGCCCCGCGCCCGCCGTTCCAGCGGGCGCCAGCTTCCCAAGGCGGGGCGTTTGCTGCGAGGGCTACCGCTGCGAAAGATGCCAGCGCTATGAACAGGCACGGAACTTCCAGAGGGCCAGCTCTTGCCCCCTGACTCCGATCCATCGTTCCCCCTCCTCGGCCTCTGCTCCAGAAGAGGCCAGCGTCAAGACGGTTTGTGGCTTTTGATCTGGAAGTGGAAGGGCCGCTGAGAGGGGGTTAGGATGAAGAGAAGAAGAAAGTGCAAGCAGTCAGATTGAAGCCAATGTTTACCTTTGCAGTTCCCACAACGCCTGTGCTCAGCGTATGCCCTTGCCCCCTTCTCTATTCCTCCTCCATCCCTTCCTTCTCACCTCCCCATTGCTTGGAGTTGGCCAGCCCAATGGCGGGGGTTCTGAGGGGGGCGGGGTCGGGAAGGAGAGAGGGGGGAGCAGGAAAGGACAGCGTGAACAGCAAGAACTTCAGTGCTGCCATGTGCTTACGAAGGCAGGCAGAGACATCTCTAGCTACAGCGCATTGCAGCTTCTCTTCGCAGCAAGTGCTCAGAACAAGCTGATTAAGGACGAAGCACGGGTCAGAACCTCTAGCAGGCATCTTCGAGCCGAGACTTGATGGCAAGCAAAACGTCCCTGTCTTGACCTCCGCTCCATATCGCCCGCCTGGCGTTCTGTCGGGCTGGCTGGTTTCTCGGGCTCCCCAGCTCTGTCAGGCGAGGTGGGTTTCTACTCCACTCGTTTGTGAAGGGGCCCAGGGACACAGGCACAGAGCCCAGGGTCCCTTGTGTTTTGACACATCTTCTCTGTGCTCGTCTTCCACCTTCATTTCCCATAGTTTCCTGTATGCTCCTGGGGATCAACGATTATCTGTGCCTATGTCTGTTTTCCCCTCCTGAGTTATGTTGTTCCCATCGCATTTACATCCCAAACAGAAATTCGAGCACCCAGAAAAGTATCGAAACAGTGTCTGCCCGACACGCTAGCGAAGTGTCGAACTATTATCGCCTCCCAGAGCCCGACACGTGAAAATCATCTGGTTTCGGTACTTCCTGGCGCTCGAAATTCTCTCTGATGATCGAGGCTGGTAGGCTTGAACATCATAACTCCTGCATTTGATAGCGCCGCTTTGCCGCTGCTGCGCCCAGGGGGGCGTCTACTCTGCCAGCCCTCCCCTCCCCTCGCCTCTCCTGCCCTTTCTCCTTGCCCTCTCGGGCCTGCCCGGGCACCTCAGCGGAGCAGCTGAGCGTCGCAGTGCCGGAAGAGGAGAGGGAGGAGGGGGGAGATGGAAGCGGAGGAGGAGGAGGAGGAAGAGGAGGAGGAGGAGGAGGAAAGAGAAGGAGGAGGAGCAAGAGGAGGAGGAGGAGGAGGAGGAGGAGGAGGAGGAAGAGGAGGAGAGGAGGATGAGGATGAGGAGGAGAAAGAGAAGGAGGAGGAGGAGGAGGAGGAGGAGGAGGAGGAGGAGGAGGAAGAGGATGAGGAGGAACGAGAAGGAGGAGAAGGATGAGGAGGAGGAGGAGGAAGCAGAGAAGGAGGAGGAGGAGGAAAGAGGAGGAGGAGGAGGAAAGAGATGGACGAGGAGGAGGAGGAAGAGGAGGAGGAAGAGGAGAAGGAGGAGGAAGAGGAGGAGGAGGAGGAGGAGGAAAGAAAAGGAGGAGGAGGATGAAGCAGAGGTGAGAGTTTGAGCGTGCGTAAAACGTAAGGTTTCAGGGAGTAAGTGTCTGGTGAGGGGGAGGGGCTCTCTCTTGTCCTCTGTCCCTTTCCCTCTCTCCGCGGCCCCCTTTGGGGCTCAAGTTTCTCCTCGGGCCTTTGAGGGGGCCAGTTGCGCGGGGGCGCGACTTGCCCCGCGGCCCAGGGCCGCACAGAGGGAGCCATGAGGAGGTGAGGCGCCCAGGGGGCGCCGAGTCAGGGGAGGAGGAGTGCGTTCAGGTGGTGACCGCGGTGGCAACGCCTTCATGATGGCATTGCTGCCAATGATCATCGGGGCCGTGGCCGCCGTCGAGATTGGCCGCAGGTGGAAGGCACTGCCGGCGACGCCGTCCTTGCCCCCCGCAGCTCGGGCCGCGGACGGCGCGCTGCCCACGGAGGCCGAGTTGGCCAAGGGAGGGGCGTACGAGCCTCTGCTGCGGGCGCTGGAGGAGGACCAGCGGCGCCGCGGCGCGGCGGCGGCCATCGAGTGGTCGCAGCGCCGAGCAGCTCAACCCGCAGGGCCAGCGCCTGCCGCAGGGAAGGGGCGAGGGCCCACCCCTGGACCGGCGGAGCACACGCCCGCGGGAGGGAAGGGACGCCAGCCCCCCCCAGAGGCGGCGGCCCAGCCCCCAGCGGGGCATGCTGCGCCACCGGGCGACAGCGAGGAGAGCAGCCCGCGGCGACGGCGAGCGGAGCTGTGGGGCTGGCTATCGAGTCGGCGCCGTGATCCCCCAGCACGGCGGGCACGGTCCGAGGCGGAGCGTGCTGAGGGCTACGCTGCGGGGAGCGAGGCAGAGAAGGAGGAAGAGCTGCGGGGCTGGTTCAGCTTCGGAGGAATCAAGTTCGGGGTGAGCTGGCTTGGGGGCTGGATCTCCGACCTGCCGACGTCTGAGATACAGTGGTCGGACCTGATGTGGGGCGGAGGCGGATTAGTCGGGAGCGGGCTCAATACGGTGGGCTACGCGGCCTTTGGCACTGGCTGGCCCCTGTTATGCTGGACTACGCTCGCTGGGTTGATCGTGGCTCTCATCATCGGCTTGGGCTACGGTCTGCACTCCATTGCCTCGGCGGTCGACGTGCTGGTCTGCTCCCCGCTCCGTTGTCTGGGGCGAGTGTTGGGCTTCTGCTGTCCAGCCGTGAAGCCGCAGGTTGCAACTACAGAGGAAGGAGTGGTCCCTGAACTACGAGGACCAGCCACCGCCATCACTGTGGAGAATGAGTTCGACGCGCAGCTTCGCGCAAAGGGGCCCGATAAGGTGCCACACCACCTGATCATTAAGGTGGGCGACGCGGCTGCGAGGCTGGAGAGGCCGCCCTTGAACACTGGGATCAAGTACAAGAAGGCAGGAGTGGCCTGGCCATATCGCGAGGTGCTCGCGACCACCTCGCGGCGGCTGCGCGATCTCCTGGAGGACGCCCAAGACAAGGTGGTGCACCTGTGCCGGGACACGCCGTGCACGGACGACGGCAACTACGCCGTCCACGCTCCTGAGTACGGGTGCGCGACCGCGGAGACGGACGCCAACTTGGAAGCGCTGGTGGAGACGGCGCCGAAGCCATGCTGGGCCGGGCGAGCAGTGGGAGCTGCCGCTGCGTCTTGCGGGAGGGGCTGTGCAGCCGTGGGGTTGAAGGGGTGTGCCAAGCTCTGCGGGCCCCTCAAACGCTGCGGCCAGAGGGGCTGTCAGCGTGGCCGACGCGGCAAGGCCGACACCCCAGCCGCCCTGCTGAAGGACCCGAACTCAGAGACGGAGTCGGAGCCGGAGCACCAGCGCTGCATGGCCCACGAGGTGCTGTACCAGGAGGGCGATACGATCTTCCAGCTGTCCACGGAGAAGTGTCAAGATCGAGCCCGAGGGGCCCCTGTCCGGCTGGTCACGGAGGACGGGGAGAAGTCGAACGTCAAGGGGGCCGAGAAGGTGTCAACCTGTGCTGGCAGCACACGAACGCCTACGAGCGCGAGAGAGGAGTAAGGAAGTGCGCGCACCTCGGCTGCCACGCGCTGGGTCGGGTCATGGGCCGCGGTGTGCTGACGTGCCTGGAGCACGACCTGACGGCCGAGGACCCCGATCGTCTCGCCGCCGCTGCTGAAGGACCTGTGCCCGTGGTGGCGGGGATCGTGTCGGAGCCGGCCCATCGGTACAGGTCGAGATCGCCGACGTCCTCAGCTGGGCGGGCCATCATACCCGTGGCATCAGCCAGTGGAGCGTGGCTAACGGCCCTGGTGCGGGGCCCCCGGGCACGGAGTCGGCCAAGAAGTACTGCTGCTATGGGTGCCAGTTAACGGCTGAGGAGGGCGGCTGGACGACGCATCGCATCCCAGGCATTGACGCCCAGGCCACTGTCCCGTCCAACCTTGGGCGGGTCACCGACGATCGTGTGTGTGTGTGTGTGCCGAGGCTGCAGCCGCCGGAGCGCCAGCCATCATCGTGCGGACGGTGAACCAGATACCCGACGGGATGGATGAGTTCGGCAGGACAGCAAGCCCAGTGGCGTTGGCGCTGGCGCGTGGGTCAACGGGGAGGGAGGACCACCCCTTGTGCATCCTGATGCGAGGGGTCGAAGAGGCAGGAGGAGAGCGCGATGATCCACCCACTCGGAGGGTGCCGCTCCCGGGTCCCCCGACGTACCCGCCACAGCCACCATGGAGAGATACGCTGACCAGAGGAGAGCTGGGAGGCATCCTGAGCGGGGCGGCTCGGGAGCGCTGGCGAAGCCGAGGTGAGGCGGCCTTGGCGCTGGAGTTCCTGAAGTCGCAGGCGAGCGGAGAGGATCGCCCGTTGGACGTGGCCGAGAGGTACCGGCACAACGAGGGTTTTGATGACCTGGGAGACGCGTGCGACGCGATCGTCGAGTCGCTCGAAGCCCTGGAGAGGGACCGCGGCTCCTTCATGTCGGACGACGAGGCAGCTGGCTGAGGTGCTGAGGGAGAGGCGCGGCCTGAGCCAGGCCCATGAGGAGGAGGTGGCGGGAGGAGCTTGGCGGGAGGGGCTGGCACGGCCAGTCCCTGGCCCCGCACGGCCGCCCACGCCGCCCGCGGTGCGCCCAGCGGCGGTGGAGGCGCCGCCCGGCCTGGGCAGGGCGCTCGAGTCCAGCCGCCCGCCCAAGGGGGAAGGGGGCTACACCAGTAGGTGGGGGCCCAAGCGGCGGGCGACCGACCTAGGCACTCAAGGCGTCGATCTGCGGGGCAGCACCGTGCGAGCAGAGCTGGGCAGAGGTCCGCCGTCGGGTCGGCCAGGGCAGGACCCCGCACCACCACCCATGGACCTCTTTGAGCACAGGGCTGGGCCGACCTTCGGAGCGCCTGCAAGAAGATCGCGGGTGGGTTTCGACGAGGATGATTACGGCCCGTCGGAGAAGGTTCGGAGGTCGGCAGGGGCCCTCGGCGACCCAGAAGGGAAGGACAGCGAGGGTATGGTGAAGGTCATGGCCGACATCGCGTACAACCTCGACTTAACGAACAAGCGGGCGGAGGACGCGGCGGCGGGGAAGATGGGCACACTCCAGTCGATCACGAAGGACCACGAGCTGCTGGTGCTGGCGGCGCGCGGGTGCGGGAGGTTCAGGGTGGCCATCTGCCCTGAAGACCTGGGCCGTGCGCTGGTCAAGGCGCTCCTGCGGATGGCGGAGCACTCCCCGGCGTTGTTCAAGCACCATCGGTGGCCCACCCTGATGAACTACAGGATCGCCTTCGTTATCGCGTCGGGGTCGTGGGGAGGCAAGTCGGTGGAGACGCTGGCGGCGCACGCGCTCAGCGTGGCGGATTGGGTGACATGCCCGGAGGAGTTGTTCGACGATTACGTGCCCACGACCGAGTACAAGATCGAGCCGCGCCCGAAGCAGCCCGTGGATATGCTGAAGTGGGCGCGCCAGGCCCGCAACGGCATATGGGCAGCTTGTCTTGCGCATGGGGCTGAGCATTGGGACGAGAGGAGCGAGGCTTTGGACTACCTCATCAGACAGCATGAGGCGAAGCCGCGGAAGTATACTGCTCGTTTTGTCCAGGATGCCTGGGAGGAGTTGAACGGTCGATGGTGGGTGGAGCTGCGTTGGAAGGTGAAGGAGGTTCAGCGCTTCTGCAACAAGGAGCTGATGAGGAAGGAGGACTTCATCTTCGCCGCCCGAACGCCGACCCCAGAGTGACCACCGCTACTGACTTTGCCTACGACGTTCGAAGTGGAAGACCCCGACGGGTACTTCAAGACAGTCATCTTCGAACGCCTGGTCAAGACTGCGGACAACGCCTACTGGGAACACGCTCACCGAGCCCAGCTGCGTCCTCTGGTGGCAGGAGGAGCGCATGAGGTTGAGGAGTGTCGCCCGGCAGGAGCCCTGCCACAGCCCCTCTCCGCCCGCGGCGGTGGGGAGAAGGTTGGAGCGCTGACAGGAGGAGGAGGCGGCGGAGGAGTCCCGAAGGCGGGGGCGAGCAAGGTCAAGCCACCGGCGGAGGTCTTGTCGGCCCTGACCAGTTCCGAGGTCGCGGAGTCGATCAAACATGGGCCCGTGGACTCCAAGGTCCAAGGGGAAACCCAAGTGTTGGGATGCGGCGTGCCACGATGGGTGCTCGAAGACCGCCGCGACCTGCCAGCGGCCCCACTCGGAGGGCATCAAGAGTGCCGAGAAGGCGCACTGGACGGTGAAAGCGCAGTACATCAAGCGGGGCGGGCTTAAGACGGGACCGAAGATCAAGACCGAGGATCGGCTCGCGAAGATCAAGCAGCTCAGGGCGGATGCACAGAAGGAGCAGGCGGCGAAGGTGCAGGAGGGCAAGGATCAGGCGGCGCAGCGAGGAGGCCGACGAGGAGGAGCTTCTGGCACCAGCCGTCCCGCCGTGATGGATGAGGTGGCCAAGCCGCCGGAGGAGTATGCGGAGATGGAGTACACCACCCAGGAGCGCGAGCTACAGGAGTTGGCGCAGGGACCCGACGCGAGTTGGAGGGGGGACTACGGGAGCCAGGAGGCGGTCGTCTTTCCCCTCGAACTTCCAGAGGATGCGCCAGAGGCTGCGAAGGCACACCTGGCGATGGCGAACCAGGTCAGGAGTTCGCCGGAGGCAAAGCTGGTCGAGGGCGCCCCTGGCCGCCTACGCTCGGATTGTTATGGCCGCTTGTTGGACGGATACCTCGGGGGCCAGGTTACCCCGATCGAGGAGATCCTGCAGGATGCGGTGGAGTTGGGCGACGAGGAACTGGCGTGCCAAGCTCGACCGTATCTGGCCTCACGAGTGGAACGGGTTGGAGGAGAACTCGAGGGCCCAGAAGTGCATGTGGGGAATGTAGCGTGGGGACCTGCAGAGGAACCTGGCCGCGGTCGAGTCCACATCAAGGGGCGTATCTGGGACATCCTCGACTATAGAGACCAGCTGGCGGTCACTGAGGAGTTGGCGGAGTACCTGCCGGATTGCCAGGTCGGAGAGGCAGAGGAGAGGCAGTGCGTTTTCATCAACACGGCCGCGGCGCATTTGCGCTCGAATGGGAAGGGCGACCCGTCTGTGGCGGAGGTGATGCGGCTGGCGCAGCAGTGGCGCATCGCCATGTGGAAGGAGGCCAAGGAGGCCGAAACCTTCATGGGGCCACCCGACGCCTACATCCCCATTACCGAGTCGGACGTGAGGATGTTCTGCCACGACACCCTCTACCCGAGCCACGACAAGGACTACAGGACCTTGGCGGCCTTCCCGCCACCCGCGTTGAGAGAGACGGCGGTCCACGTGGTCCGCGTCGACCCGTGGGGTCGCGCACGGCTCGAGGTCATCGTGGGGGCGAAGTGCGACTCGAAGGCCGGCGGGCGGGATGTGTGGATGTTGCTCTACAAGGGCCACCTGCAGGTACTGGCCCCCCCCCAGGTGGACGTCGACACGCTGCGCGGGGACTTTGCAGGCGGGCATCCGCCACATGAGGTGCTAGCGGCAGGGTGGAATGTCTACCTGGATGACGCGACGCACGAGGAGGCTAAGGTGCCAGGGGATGCGGCGAGGAGATGCCCGCGGTGCCGAGCGGCTAGGGAGGCCGGGCGTGAGCGGAAGGCCGGGGAGCAGAACATCGTCGGGGAGGACCCGAGGTGGAGGGCCCTCGGCAACTGGAGTAACCCAGCCTGGAAGCGGCATGAGCGCCACGGCCAGGCGACGGGGGGAACGAGGCCATGTTGGAAGGGACGCATCTTGACGGCGAAGGAGGTCTGGGCGGGGACCCAGAGGTGGTCGGACTCGCTCAGGAAGGCGGGCGTGGAGGTCGGCCCAGCGGTCGAGCTGCACTCGGACCCAGAGCGTGGCAAAGGATTGCGGGAGGAGCACGACACCAGGCGCAAGGAAGTGCAGGAGGCGCTGTTGGAGGAGGCCCGGCGCTGTGTATACTTGCTCAGGTGGCTCGGGTTCGAGTGCCGTACCTTTTGCCCGTGGATGCTGCGCAACGGGAGCACACGCACGTTCGAGGCGCCAGCGGGGCACCCCGATGGGCCGCAATGGGAAGTCGAGGGGGCGGCCATGGCTAATTTCGCTGGGCGCTTTATCGAGACCATCGCCGATGCTGGCGCCTTGCCGACGGCGGAGCACCCCGCCCCCGACGGCCGGTACCCCAAGGCCTACGACCTGGCTCGGTGGCGCCAAATCCTGCGCAAGAAGGACGTCCTGGTGGTGCCCGTGGACCAGTGTGAGTACGGCCTGGGGCCTCGTGACGGCGCGGGAGAAGATGAGCGGTATCGGAAGCGGTCGTGGTTGGTTACGTGCGTTCGACACCTGCAGGAAGTGGCGCGTCGGTGCACACACCAGCACACGCATGTCGCACTGAAAGGGGTCGACATGGTCACGAAGCACAAGCGCACGGCGGACGCAGGCCGGTACCCCGAGCAGTTGCTGCGCGCCATCACTCAGGTCATGATTACCGAGGCCCTGGAGCTGGGCGCCACGCTGGCCAAGAAGGGGGAGAGGCCCCCCACCGTCAACAATTTTTTCGGTGACCTCGGAGGCTGCAGAAAGGCTTGGACTTACCGAGTCTTCGAGCCTGCGGAGTTGTACGTTGGCTGGGCACATTTTAGAGTAGGAAGAGGAGCAAGAGGCCCACCACCAGCCGGGCGATCTACGCGATCGAGTCGGAGGAGCGGCCCCGGGAACCGACGGTGGTGCTACGAATTTCTGGGCGGCGGCCCGTGCGGAGCCAGGGCACAGCGACGAAGCGTTCGGGCGCATGATCATGCGGGGCGCCGACCTGCTGGATGAGCACGGGGGATGGCAGGAGGCTTCGGCAGCGCTCCGCGCCGCCTGGAAGGCGGAGCAAGGGGGCCACCTCAAGGGCGTGCACGACGGCTACTTGGAGGGAAAGGTGGAGCCGGGACTCCTGGAATACTTGAGGCGGGTCGCGACGAACGGGGTGGAGGTCAGGCACGAGGGGGAGATCACGAGGGTCAGGGCCAAGCCCCACCAGTCGGCGGCACAGCATCAGGAGGAGGCGAGGCGGAAGATCTGGGACGACATTGTCAAGGGTCGTGCCTGGGCTGCCCCGCCCAGTCACCCCGGACTCGAGGGGATCATGGAGTCGCCCCAGGGTCGGGTCCCGAAGATGCGGCCCGATCGGACTATCGCCGATGAGGGTCGGTTCATCAACGACATGAGGGACGCCAACGCAGGATGCGACAAGCTGAACCACCCCCCGGCGAAGCTGCCGACCCACCGCGAGATCGCGCGGACGATCCTGTGGCGGAGGTGCAGGTGTCCGAAGGTGCGGATCTACCTGGCGAAGCGGGACTTCCAGGCGGCGTTCAAACTGCTGTGGTTCGAGTTGCCCGGTCTCCGCATCATGGCGGTGCGTCTCCAAGGGCTGGCCGGAGCTGAACCGACGACGGTCCTTTACCCCACGATGGTGTTCGGCTGGACGGGGGCACCGGGCGAGTGGGCAGCGCGGGGCCGAGGTGTGCAGGACGCACACCAAGCCCACCGCCCGCCGGCAGAGGAGCTCCACGATGAGGTTGCGTACTCGTCCGAGGTCCAGGTCGACGACGGGGTGCTGGTGGAGCCGGCTTTGGGCGCGAGGCCGTGGCTGTCGGCGTGGACGTTCGACGCCATGTCGAAGCTGCTACTCGGCGACTGCTCGATTAACCTGGAGAAGTTAGCGGAGGAAGGCGAGTTCAGCACCGAGAAGCTCATCTGGGGCCTGCTCTTCCAGTTGGAGGACTCCGAGGGCCGGGCGGTGGATCGCGCAACGCTCCCAGAGCCCAAGATTCAGAAGATGAGCCACCTACTTCAGGAGGCGGAGCTCGAGCCCGGTCAACGAGTGGCGCGGCTGAAGACGGTGCAGCGGCTCCGCGGGTTGGGGGCGCACTTCGCGGCGGTCAACCAGGCGCTGGGCACGGAGCTGGGGGCGTTGGACGCCCTGATGTGCCAGCCAGACGGGCCCACGGCCCGGGCAACGCCGAAAGGAGGTGAGGAGGGGCAGGAGGTGGCGTGGCAAGAGTTTTGGGAGCTGCGACATGCTACGGGTGATGGTAGCACGGCCGGAGACGTGGGGTGCCACATTTCTCACCTCGTTCGCGGGCATGCTCGAACCGCGGGAGCGCCTGGCCATCCCGGCCACGATGGAGCAAGTGGTGTGGGTCGGTGGCGACGCGACCCTTGAGGTGGCGGGGCAGATCGACTGGGCGGCCAAGGTCTACGCGAGACAGGAGCTCGCTGGCTACATGGACGCGTTGAAAGCGGCTGCTGGGTTACCCGAGGATTGGGTCATCATAGCGCTCAGGGAGTTGTTCTGCATCGTGGGCTTCGCGGTCGCCCGCGGACGGGAATGGCGAGAACGGCTGATCATCTACGTGGGGGATAACAAGACAGTCCAGCGGTGGGTGGAGACCCGTCGCCCGAAGAATCGGATGGCGAGGCACCTGGTGAGGCTGCTCAACTATGTGGAGGCGAAGTACCACTGCCGGGTCTTGGCGGCACCTTACATCAGGACGTACAGCAACGAGATGGCGGACATGATCACCAGGGCGGACGAGAGCGAGGTCAAGCGTCGCATGGACGAGGAGGGTTTCACGCCGATCGACCTAGCGGGCACTTGGGCGGAGGTA
Source organism: Prorocentrum cordatum (assembly GCA_963575745.1). Taxonomy (NCBI): domain Eukaryota; class Dinophyceae; order Prorocentrales; family Prorocentraceae; genus Prorocentrum; species Prorocentrum cordatum. Next base: position 149,449 of record CAUYUJ010016181.1, on the reverse strand, counting down.
CTGTCCCAGAGCTACGAGCGGCGCGTCCATGCTGTGGCGCTCGTGGACCCCGAGGACTGGCAAGTCGCCATGCAGCTCATGGCCCGCCGATCGCCGGGGGAGGTCCCGCGCCTGCTGCTGCAGACGGCCTGGCGCGTGGTAGAGGTGAGGAGCACGATGGCCCCCTACGCCCGGGCCGCGGGCGCGCTGGGGGCATGCGGCGAGGCAGAACTGGCGAGAGGATGGCCGAACTTCAAGGCCAGCGGGTCCGCGAGAAAGAGCCACCTGACTTTGGCGGTGACCTCCCTCGGCCCATCGCGAGCGGCCGCTCACCTGCAGGACTTCGCCCAGGAGCTGCCGGGGCTGGCGGCGCAGTGGGCATTGGTAGACGTACCGCCGGGCCCCACGGTGGCAGACGTGCTGAAGTTCTTCCAGGACATCGGTTGGAGTGCTGTGGAGGACGGGCGGGTGTGCAGCGAGTGCGGCGACCCAGTGGCCCAGCGGAAAGTTTGGGCGTTGGCGTCGAAGGCCGGGAGGCCGGCGCCGGCGGGATGGCTGGGGAGTCAGGAGGCGAAGCCCCCACCCCACCGCTGCCGATGGCAGGAGGAATGCTGAATGCCCGCCGCATCGAGGAGGATGAGTGGCTGGCGCCCGAGGATGGGCGATTGGTGGTGGGCCCGCGGGCAGCGAGGTCACCGCGCCACCTTCCACGGATCATCGGCCAGTGGCACCCGCGGGGGCAAGTCGGCAGGCGCCCCGTGCATGGCAGTTCGGGCCCCTCGCCGACCCCGCGGGTGGAGGAGAACGGAGCGCTGGGCCCAGTCCTGGTCTACGACGCGAAGGGCGCCCCGCCGGGGGTCCGGCCACTCCAGGCGCAGGAGGTGTGGCACTTGCGCGGAGGGGCCAGTGCCGACTGGGAGCACCTGTGCACGCAGGTAAGTCACGAGGACGTGCTGAGAGAAGTCCTGCGCGCGTGCCCCCCGCGCGCGGCCGCGGCGGCGCTGGCGGCCGCGCTCAGGCAAGCGGAGGCGGCCACGGAGACAGGAGGGAGGACAGCAGGCATCTGCCGCCGCCCCGAGGATGAGGAGAGGAGGCGCGAGCTCACGAGCTGGCTCCAGCCGGATGGTCGGCGCCGGCAGGACGCAGCGAGGAGGGGCGAGCGGCGCGGCGGCATGCTGCCAGGGGGGCCCCCCGCGCCGACAGCTCCGTCACTGGGCAGGCCGAGGCAGGAGGAACCACCAGCCGAGCACCTCCCATCTAAGGCGGCGCCTGGCGGCCGCTTACCCCCCATTTGGGAGGAGCAGCAACCCGTGGCGGCGAAGGCACCTCCGCGCGGGGCCACGCAGGTCCACGGCCCGAGGGGCCAACTGTGGAGGGGAGGCCAGGCGCGCCGGCAGGAGCAGGAGGGAGCCCGCTGAGCAGCAGGGGCCGGCACGCGGGAGGATCAGAGGATGAGAATCGGGGCGACTGGACAGCCGCCGGGGCCGACCGTGAGCCGCTCCCCCAGCCCGAAGGTCGGGCACCTCCCATTGGGAGGTCGGGCGGGTCAGGTGGGTCGGCGGGGGCGCCGCGCGCCCCCTGGCACGGGGCGGAGCACGACCCGCTCAGGCCTGGCGGGCCAACACGCGCTGCTGAGGAGGCGAGGGGCCTCGAGTCGCTGGAGACCCACACGGAGGAGGAGTCGGAAGGCGAAGAGGAGGAGGTCCCGACGCGCACGCGGGCGCGGGCCCCCGCCACCGGCCCGGCGGGGCGTCGCGAGGAGGAAGAAGAGAGGACGCCGCCAAGGGCGGTGGCACGGACCGCCCGCGGCCCTACCGAGGGCCAGCCGGGCAGGCGTCCTCGCACGCCGCGCCGTGCCGCCTCTCGGCGGGAGTAAGGAGAGCAGCGTGAGCGCGGGGAGCTGGTGCTGCAAGAGGCGCCGGCGGCCGGGCCGCCCGGGGACACCGACCCGGAGGCGGTGGGCAGGTATCTGGCGGCGGCAGCGAGCATCGGCCAGGGCAGTGAAGGGCGAGAGAGACGGCTGAGGCGGATCGCCAGGAAGGACTCCAGGCGGGCTGGTAGGCATGCAGATGCCAGTTACGCGCCGGAGCTCCAGAGGTTGGTGGACGCAGCGGTGGTGGCTTCGGTGGCCAAAGGAACGAAGGCGACCTACGGGGTGGCTTGGAGGCAGTGGACGACGTTCTGTCGGATCCGCAGGAGGTCGCCCATACTGCACGGTGAGACTCGCGAAGAGCGCCACCAGGATGAGGAGGAGCTGCTGATTTTCATGGTGCACCTGTACAACAGCCTGAAGCGGTCGCACGGCACGATACGGTCGAAGTTGCTGGGGATCCGCTCGCAGCACGTGATGTTGGGGGAGCCCGACCCCTTGGCGGGGAAGCCGTGGCTGTGGATGGCGTTGAACGGGATCGAGAACTGGCAGGGGCCAGGGAGGAGGAAGCTCCCGGTCACGACCAAGATGCTGAGGAGGATTCGTGACATGCTGAAGCCGGACACTTGCGCGGACGATGCGGCCCTGTACTTCTGCGTGATCTTCGCTTTCTTCTTTATGATGCGGATCGGGGAGTACGCTCACTCGGGGCACTGGGACCTGAAGAAGGTTCTGACGGGACTGGACATCGCCCCGAAGTGCAAGGGCGAGCAGGTGAGCCACTTCGCCGCGGCGGATGAGGTGGTTCTGTGGTTCAAGTCGTCGAAGGCCGACCAGAAAGGAGCTGGGCAGGCCAGGAACCACTACCACTCGCACGACCCGTTCGGCATCTGCCCCGTGTGGGCAGCGGAGTGCTACAATCGCTGGTTCCAGAGCCGCCTCACGGGCAAGGAGGCGCATTTGCCGCTTGCGAGGTGGGAGGACGGCAGCCCGATCACGCGGGAGCGCGTCCAGGGCTTGCTCCAAAGGCGGCGGCGCTGGAAGGCTACCCGCCAGACAGGTTCAAGAGCCACTCGCTCCGCATTGGCGGGGCGACCGCCCTGTACCACTGTTTCCAGGACACAGAGCTGGTGAAGCGGTGGGGGCGGTGGAACAGCGGCGCCTTTCACCAGTACCTGTGGGAGGCTAACGAGGACGCAGCCGGTGTGTCGGAGGCGATGGCGAAGTCCGTCGCAACCTTGCACGTGGGATACAAGGCTACGGCGGGTGGAGAAGGAGTGGCGGTCGATGTGAAGGGAAAGGTGGCTTCCTGAAGGGAGGCAATTGGAGTTCAAAGTTTCGCGCCGTGGTGTGCCACCACTGAGGGGGCCAGTGCAGGATTGTGCGCAGTCCCGGGGAATTGGCCTGGGGGCAGCGGTGACCCCCAGGAACGGCGGAGTGGAGGAGGACGAGCCCTGGGGCGTCCCGCCAGCGCGGTCCCCGGGGGAGGTGGAGGAGGAGAGGTGGAGGAGGGCCGGGGCGTCCCGCCAGCGCGGTCCCCGAGGAGAGGAGGAGGCCCCGGGCCGTCCCGCCAGTTGCGGCCTCTGAGGAGAGGCGAAGGAGGTCACGCTATGCGGCGCGAGGCGCCCAGCTGCGAGCCCTGTTCGGCAACACCCGCAAGTTAAAGGGCGCCGAGGGGGTGTGAGGAGCTGGGTGGCCGTGGGGCCGCCAGTCTGGCGGCACAGCTGGGCCTCAGCCGAAGCCCAGCATCAGCGGAGGAGGACGGCGCGCGTGAGCCTGCGGCTGCCAAAACGCGCGCGCGCCTGCCCCTGCCGCGTGTGCTTGTTTTTTATTTGAGCCCAAACAGTGCTCGTGCTCTCGGCCCCGTGCGTGTGAGCGCGAAGATTGCTGCGCCGTCTCGGGCGCTCACTGTTTGGTTTCTTCCAGGCACCTTCTCACTTAAACGTGAGAGTTTGAGCGTGCTTAAAACGTAAGGTTTCAGGGAGTAAGTGCCTGGTGAGGGGGAGGGGCTCTCTCTTGTCCTCTGTCCCTTTCCCCCTCTCCGCGGCCCCCTTTGGGGCTCAAATTTCTCCTCGGGCCCTTCCCTCCCAGGCCCTCCCTGGCCCTTCGTAGGTCCTTTTTTCGGCCTTGACCGCATAGCGGTTCGGGCCGCCGTGGGGCCGCCAGTCTGGCGGCACAGCTGGGCCTCAGCCGAGGCCCAGCATCAGCGGAGGAGGACGGCGCGCGTGAGCCTGCGGCTGCCAAAACGCGCGCGCCTGTCCATGCCGCGTGTGCTTGTTTTTTGTTTGAGCCCAAACAGTGCTCGCGCTCTCGGCCCCGTGCGTGTGAGCGCGAAGATTGCTGCGCCGTCTCGGGCGCTACTGTTTGGTTTCTTCCAGGCACCTTCTCGCTTAAACAAGGAGGAGCACGAAGAAAAGGACGAGACGGATGAGGAGGACGCCAGAGGCGATAGGAGCAGGGCGGGAGGAGGAGGAGCTTGATGCGTCGCGTTTCCCCGCTCGACTTCCCAAAGGCCGCCTGCGCCGCGGTCCACGGAGAGCCCAGGCGGGCCCAGCCTGCACCTGCGCTGGGGAGAATGCGCTGTCACTGCGAGCAGCTCCTCCTCCTCCTCCTCCTCTTCTTCTTGTTATTCTTATTATTCGTCTTGTTATTCTTCTTAATATTATTCTTTTTCTGTTTCTTATTATTATTAGTAGTATTATTATTATTATGATTATTAGTATGTTTACTAATATTATTATTACTATTATTATTATTATTAGTAGTAGTATTATTAGTATTATTATTATTATTATTATTATTGTTATTATGATTATTATTACTATTGATATTATTATTATTATTCCTCTTCCTCTTCCTCTTCCTCTTCCTCTTCCTCCTCCTCCTCCTCCTCCTCCTCCTGCTCCTCCCCCTCTGTCCTCCTCCTCCTCCTCCTCTTCCTCCTCCTCCTCCTCCTCCTCCTCCTCCTCCTCCTCCCCCTCTGTCCTCCTCCTCCTCCTCCTCCTCCTCCTCCTCTCCTCCTCCTCCTCTCTCCTCCTCCTCCTCCTCCTTCCCCTCTGTCCTCCTCCTCTGTCCTCCTCCTCCTCCTCCTCCTTCCTCCTCCTCCTCCTCCTCCTCCTCCTCATCCTCATCCTCCTCGTCCTCGTTCTCTCCTCCTCCTCGTTCCTCCTCTACCTCCTCCTCCTGCTCCTCCTCCTCCTCCTCCTCCTCGCTCCTTCTCCTCCCTCTCTTCCTGCTCGTTTCTGCCTTCCACCCTAGAGAATCGATGAGGGATGCTTCAGGACGTCTGAGGTAGGTTATTGGAAGTCTTTGACTCGTTTTAGGACCCCAGGCGGATATAAAGAAGAGGAGGAGGAGGAGGAGGAGGAGGAGGAGGAGGTGCCTCCTCCTCTTCTTCCACCTGCTCATCCTGCTGCACATGATCCTGTTTTTCCTCCTCCTCCTCCTCCGACTCGGCATCATATATTATCCTTCTCCCTATTATCGTTCCTCCTCCTCATCAGTGTGGTTCCTCCTCCTCCTCCTCCGCCTTCTCCTCCTTCTCATTTTCCTCCTCCTCCTCCTCCTCCTCCTCGGGCCTCTCGTGCGATTACCTCCTCATCACTTATGATCTGGAAACTTGAAATTCACACAAATACACGAATGGGGGGGCGCTTTCCAAATCGAATTATCGCTTCAACGTCGCGCGCATTCGTCTTGCATCAACAATTCAACACAAGGATGTATGAAACACAAATCATGTTCAACATGAGGTTCTAGTTTGCGCGTTCGAATGTTCCGTCTCCGCGCAGCCTGTTGCACAGAATAGAACCCAAGTCCAGCCTGTTTTTCTTGATCCGCTCAATGCGCGATGCCTGACGAATCCCACCAGACCTCCGGGCGTAGGTGGTCTAGCGCGTTTCCTCTTCCACCCCTCCCTCTTCCCCATCGGGGAGGGGCTTCTCATTGTTCCTCATTAATATACATCCCCTCCCCCACCCGGCCGGCGGCCAACCTGGAACCATGCCGACTCCATTCGGGCCCGCCCCCCACCATCCCAGTCGAAAAAAAGCAATACAAACAGCACTCTGCCTCCACATTTGGAGCATGCGCGGCCAACCCGATGCGGCCCCCCCACCATCCCTGTCAAAAAACAATACAAAGTACACGTTGGGGCAAAGTCTTGAGTCATGTTCGTGAGGCCCGCGAGCACTTTGTATTGTTTGTGAAAGGGACGGCGGGGGTGTCAGCATATTCCCTGCTGCGCGCAGGGCTACTATCCATGACAAAAAACTATACAACATGGACCTCGCGGCTAAATCTGGATCATGCGCGGCCATCCCGCGATCATTGTAACATGTTTTTGACAGGGGCCGCGGGGGTGGTGGCGCGTGGCCTGCTGTGCGCAGGCCCACCAGACACAATGATGGTCATTGTGGGGACCGACATGTTTCCCGATGTGTGCTGTCACGTGCGCAGGCGCACCTGACGCACTCTGACTCTGCACGTGCCCCGAACGTGGCGCACCTGGCGCGGCTGGTGTGTGCGGCACACCTGGCGCACTCGGAGCACGTGGCGCATCTGCCGCACCAGGCGTGCCTGGCACGCTCAGGCCTCAGGGGTGCCTGGCGCGCGTGGCGCCCCTGGGGTCGGCATTGGTTCCCAGTAGCTGTCCATCCAAAGACGACAGCTGAACATGCTCAGGCTCGGGTGTTACTTATGTGTTGGGAGGGCGGGTGGGAGTGAGCTAGACGGCTTGCGGGCGGGTGGGCAGCTTGACCCCTCACCCCCTCACCTGGACCTGGAGGGGTGGGGTCGCGTGTCGTTGGCGCGTCCAGGATTGCCCAAGATGGAGGGCCTCAGGGAGCCCAAGATGACTTCCAAGATGGCCCAAACTAGCCCAAAATGCAATATGGCTCCCAAGAAGCTCCAAAGAGGCCTCAAGACCGCTCCAAGACGGCTCCGAGTGGCCACGGAGCTTCCCCAGGAGGCCGCCAAGAGGCCCAAATCCTTCAAAAACCTGAGGAACATCAATGAAGATGCCTTCTACCCTTTTCGCTTCCGATGGCCTTCCGAGAGCTCAAGGCAGCTCCAAGAGGGCCCATGAGGGCCCCAAGAGAGGCCCAAGAGCCCAAGAGAGCCCCAAGACGGCCCCAAGAACGCCCAAGAGCGCTCCAAGAGCGCACCAACAGGGGCCCAAGAGGCGATGTTTGGGACTCCCGCGGGGGGAGTAATTAGAGCTCCCATCTGTTTTGATCGATCTCCTCCAAGATAGCGAGCGCTCCCAAGGCTCCCAAGAGCGCCTCAAGAGGGCCCCCAAAGGCGCCCAGGAGGCCGCAAGAAGGGCCCAACTCCCGAGGGCCACAAGAGAAGCCCAAGAGAGCCCCAAGACGGCCCCAAGAGCGCCCAAGAGTGTCCCAAGAGCGCTCCAAGAGGGGCCCTTCCTCTGTGTGCTGCCCACTTCCCTGATAGAGGCAACTCCTCTGGGCATCGTATCTGGATGGGCTGGTGGGATTACTTTTTTGATCGTGACCGCGGCGAGGAGGTCGGGAGGCGTAAAGGTACGAAGCGCAGATGCATCGGCCTAAATTAGCGCACAGGAAGAGGGAGGCGAAAAAAGGAAGAGAACGAGCGCGGAAGAGAGAAGACCAAGCGGGGAGGGGGGGGCAAACAGGAGGCGAGCCTCGTTTTGGGCTGGTGGGGTTACGCGAAGCGTCAAGGATAGTGGTTCTGCAGCGACAAATGAAACGGCGTCGGCGCCGGTGCCCGAGTCGAAGGTGCCCGAGTGAGGATTATGTAGAGCGGCACCCCGTAGGGCTGTAGCAGGGCATGGTGGCCTGGCGTCGGAGCCCGAAGTCCCCAGCGGGATGGCAGCGGGCTTCCCTGCTGCCCCGCCCGTGCGGCTTGACGTGATTCTCCTTTGCATACCCTCGGCGGCGAGCGAGGAGAGGAAGTAAGAAGGAGAAGGCCTTCTCAGAAGGCGGCGGGGCTTCTCAGAAACCTTCGCGCCTTCTGAACGTGTTTCTGTGCCTTCGGGAAGACTTAGAAAACTTCTCCGAAGGCCGGAGGCCTTCCGAGCCTTCTGGGAAGGCCTTATCCTTCTCACTTCCCCCCTCGCTCACCGCCGATGCCCACGTGAAGGGCCGCGTCCGTTTCAGGTGCTTTTTGGCAGCCGTCATGCGATACGAAGGCGTCCGCGGTCGCGGTGGCCGAACCGCGCTATCCGCCCCTGCTGCACGTACATGGGATGTGCGCGCGGCGTCGGCGGCGGCGCGCGGCCTAGCGCAGCCCCAGGAGGACGGAGGAGGAGGGCGGAAGAGGAGGAGGAGGAGGAGGAGGAGAAGGAGGAGGAGGAGAAGGAGGAGGAGGACGTGGAGGAGGAGGAGGAGGAGGAGGAGGAGGAGGAGGAGGAGGGAGGAGGAGGAGGACCGAAGAGGGGGAAGGACCAGGAGGGAGGAGGACAGAGGAAGAGGAAGAGGATGAGGATGAGGATGATGATGATGATGAGGAGGAGGAGGAGGAGGAGGAGGGTCGTGGAGGAGGGGAGGAGTGGGAGGAGGAGGAGGATGGAGGAGGAAGAGGAGACGGGAGGTGGAGGAGGAATAGGAGGAGGAGGAGGGAGGAGGAGGAGGAGGAGGAGGAGGTGGACGTGGACGTGGAGGAGGAGGTGGAGGAGGAGGACCGAAGAGGGGAAGGAGCAGGGGGAGGAGGACCGAGGAAGAGGATGAGGATGAGGAGGAGAAGGAGGACGTGGAGGAGGAGGAGTGGGAGGAGGAGGAGTGGAGGAGGAGGAGGAGGAGGAGGAGGAGGAGGAGGAGGAGGAGGAGGAGGAGGAGGAGGAGGAGGAGGAGGGAGGACCGAAGAGGGGAAGGACCAGGAGGGAGGAGGACCGAGGAAGAGAATGGGGATGAGGAGGAGGAGGACGTGGAGGAGGAGTGTGGGAGAGGAGGACGTGGAGGAGGGGGAGGAGGAGGAGGACGTGGAGGAGGAGGAGGAGGAGGAGGAGGAGGAGGAGGGAGAAGGAGCGAAGAGGGGACGGAGCAGGAGGGGGGAGGACCGAGGAAGAGGAAGAGGATGAGGAGGAGAAGGAGGACGTGGAGGAGGAGGAGTGGGAGGAGGCGGACGTGGAGGAGGAGGAGGAGGAGGAGGAAGAGGAGGAGGACGTGGAGGAGGAGGAGGAGGAGGCGGAGGAGGAGGAGGACCCGTGCAAACGCAAGACGCAAGCACGGTCTTCGTCGCTCCGTGGCTCAGCGCAGGGCGTGCCGCCGCCGCCGTGCGGCCGTGGAGGGGGTGACGGCGCTGGCGGGCGATGCCCCAGGAGCTCTTGCTGGCATCGTCTCGCCGTCGCACGGACGTCCATTCTTGGCGGCGCGCAAAAGAGGGTGGGGGGAGGGGGAAGGGGGGCGGCCTTACATCTATAGATAAGGCCCGAGCCTTCTAAGAAGCAAGGGTGCTTCTGAGAAGCCCTCCCCCCTCCCCCCACCCCCCTCTGCGCGTGGCTGACATTCCCCATGCATGTTTCGGCTTCGTGCGTGCTTTCATTTCGCAATCTCACCCTAGATGCTCCTCGATGGTCCTCGCCCGAGGTAAAGATGCATACGTCCGGGCGATGCCAAGGGTGCCTGAAGTGAGCTGACGTTCGCCCTCAAGGGACTCGAACCTGACGCTGAAGAGAAACATGTTGTTTGAGCAAGGACCGACCGTCCCGGCTTTCCTATAGGCCTACCACGCCATGTTCTTAGAACCCCAAGATACTCGAATAATAAAAGCAATGTGTTTAGAACATTAACCCGATGCGCTAAAACAAGACAGTCAGCCAGAACTGATTAAAGAACACACCGTGCAAGCCACAAAGGTCATTAGAACATTCTTTGGTGGGCCCATAAGCAAGCCAGGACGATTTGCCACTGCTCGAGATGTGGGCGACAGGGTCTGCGTGGACCGCGTGGGTCTGCACTCCCAAAGGGGATCACAGAAATTGGCACTAGCACGACTGTGGTACGAGCCATACCCTTCGGAGGCAACTCATGGGAGCCTCCCGTACCATCTTGTCGGATCTTGCGAATCGACGCTACTCATCGCTAGTCGACGCTACATCGACGATAAACGACGCTATATCGACGCTAGGTCGGCGCTATCTCATCGACTCCCATACGCTAGTCGACACTAATCGACGCTAAAGACGGAATGACGAGGGTACCCAAGGCTCCCATGATTTGCTACCCATATACCCATCCCCCCATGACCGCGCTAAAATAGCAGAAAAAGAAACGCCATGACCATAATTCTTTGGCGCTCCGCGCGGATTTCTTGGATCTGCGCTGGACCCCCTGGTGCGCGGAGCGCCACAGGGGCGGCGCCGAAGATGCAGCCAGGGGGGCCCAGCGCGGATCCAATAAATCCTCGCAGAGCACCAAGAATTATGTTTATGCAGATTTGTTTTCCTTCGACATATATACCCTCATGACCGCGCTGAAGGGCTGCGGCATGCTTCTGTGGGGTCATGGGGCCGCCCGCAACGTTCAGGCACGCATGCGCTTCCAAGGCCCATTCCCTGGAAAGGGTGCACTGCCGGCCGGGGCCCACTGGACCTCCAGTTGGTGTGTCGTCGCATCCTCGTTGCGTGGATGTCCCGAGGCCGAGCCAGATAGGACCAAGTACGAACACGGCTAACCCGTATCAAAAGGACGCGAAATCAGGATGCAAGGGCCTCGGAGGGCCGTTTCGAAGCTTCTCGAGCGGGGCGCGGCCAACGAGAGTGGCCAAGGATGGACCGAGGACTGCGAAGGATGCCCATTCTTGCCATGCGGGCTGACTGCATGCCCAAATGTGCAAGGAATCGTGCGCTGCCGGCCGGGGCCCACTGCGGGGCTCCAGTGGCTGTGTCGCCGCCTCCTCGCGGCATGGAGGTCCCCAGGGCGAGCCAGATAAGACCAAGCATGAAGAAGTCCAAATGTACAGGGAACCGTGGCGTGCTGCGGGGAATATGCGTTACAGCGGTGAGAGGCGTCGGGATGTTCCGTGGGAGCGGGTCCGTGCTCTCGCCACGGGCAGGGCTGGTTTCAAACACATTGTTTTCTCCAAGCGTGCAGGTACAATCAACCAATATCATAAGAATGCGCGGCAAGGGTGCAAGTCCCTTGGAGGGACCATTTTTCGAACGAGGCTGGCCAGCGAAAGCCGCTGAGGACGGGTCGAAGGGACAAGGATGCAGGGTACCCTTGGGAAGGTTGCCCAGCCTTACCACGCGGGTCGACTGTATCATATTCCTGCTGGTTGTTGGTGATCCTCAAGGTAGTCGAGAATGGCATGACATTGTCGGTGGCTGGCGCCAGCTCGTTTCCGAGCTGCTCGCCTCCACGCGCAAAATGAAACATACTTTGTAGATGGCGGTGGGAAAACACGTGCAACGTGTACATGTTCCATCGCAGAACGTGTGTTGTCTTTGCTGCAGAGCATCATAAAAGCGGGAGCCACCCACGCGCGAGTGAAGGCGAACTCCGCTACCGAGTCGAAGATATCATCCCCCGTCCATGTACTGGGTATAGGCGTGCACGTAAACATGGAGCCGTTGTGCTTCACAACTGACAAATGGGCCGCGCGTGGCTTGAACCACCGCGGCAGTGGACATATGCTGCTACCCCGCTATCCACGGGATAGATCACCTTGAAGTAAGAAGCCTCCAAGAGCGCCCCAAGAGAGCTGACGCCGTACTCGTTTTTTTGCATGGCCTCCACGACGGCCTCACGGAGGCCTCAAGGCCCCCCGAAATTGGCCCTAAGAAAGCCCCAGGACTCCCGAAAGAAGTCCAGACGGCCCCGAGAGAGTCCCACGAAGAACCCTAAGAGGGCCTCAGTAAAACTACAGAGGGCTCTGGGAGTCTGCCAAGAGGCTCTCCCAACAAAGGTCCGCGAAGGCCACATCCTTCTCCTCCTCCTCCTCCTCCTCCTCCTCCTCCTCCTCCTCCTCCTCCTCCTCCTCCTCCCCCCCCTGGGATGGCTCCGGGAGGCATCTAAATTAGCTCGCAAAGTGACTCGCCTGGGTATCGGTTCTCGATGGGCTGGTGGGGATGCGAGAAGCGTCAAGAATTCCTTCACCGAAGCCCTTCCCTCCGCATCACCCTACTTCTCAACCGCCTCCTGCCCCGCCTCCTCCTCCCCCCCCTTTCCCGCCTCCGCGTCCTCTTCCGCCTCGTCCTCCTCCTCCTCCTCCTCCTCCTCCTCCTCCTTCTCCTTCTTCTTCCGCCGCCTTCCAAAGCCCACCAGCCATCTGGGCGTAGGTGGTCTAACGAGTTCTGTCGCTCCTCTTCCAAAACCCTATCTTCCCTTCGGGGAGGGGTGCCCTGCCCCTCCCCTTCCTGAGTTTTTTTTTTTTTTTTCGGCGGGGGGCCCACGGTGTCAAAGGGCTAGTTTTCGCACAACGTAGCTCCAAGAGGGCCTCCGATGCTCCAAGATGGCCTCCTGGCTGGCTCCAGATAGCGCAAGATCGCTCAAGATAACCTCCACCAAGGATCCAACAAAAGGCCTCAAGAGGGCCACGAGACGGATCCAAGTGCTCTCGGAGCCTTCGGACCGCCCCAAAATGGCAAATTCCTTCAAACATCTGTGGACGGCAGTGAATATTGCCTTCTCGCCTTTTCGCTTGCGGTGCGAATTTAAGGTCGCTTCGAGATGGCCCAAGACAGACCCAAGAGGGGCCAAACAGGCCCCCCAGACGGCCCCAAAAGCGCACACGAGCGCCGCAAGAGGGCACCAAAGGGGCCCCAAGAGGCGGTGTTGAGGGCCCCAGAGAAGAGAGGCACATCTAGGACCCCCCTCCTTTGATCGATGGCCTCCAAGATGGTCTCGAGAGGCCCTCCCGGGCTCACATGAGGACCCCAAACGGGCTCCAAGAGAGCCCCCAAAGCGCCCAAGAGCCCCCCTTAAGAGCGCCCCACGGTGGCCCCAAGAGGCGGTGTGCCTCCTCCTCCTCCTCCTCCTCCTCCTCTTTCTCCTCCTCCTCCTCCTCCTCCTCCTCCTCCTCCTCACTCACTCACTCACTCACTCACTCATTCACTCACTCACTGACTCAATCACTCACTCACTCAAGGGCCGGTTTGGAAAAGGTGTCGCCACTAACCGAAAGGGGGGATTTCTTGGAAGAGAGGGAGACACGACGGACGGGGACGGCATGGGAGCAAAGCGGCAGGAGGAGGAGCGGACAGAGCGAGGAGAGGAACGAGGGGAAAGGAGGGCGAGGAGAAGAAGCGAGAGGGGACAGGGGGAAGCAGCAGGCACGAGGGGGAGGAGACGAGGGAAAGGTCCCAACGATTCACCGAACACCCCGAGCGCCCCCCCCAACTGAAAATGCGGGAAGCCCGTACTACGTACTGTGCTTCGGGCGCGTCGGCACCTCGCGCGGCGCAGCGAAAGGCGAGGATGGAGGAGGATGAGGAGGATCGGCGGAAACACATGGGGGGGCGCTAGAGGGGGTCGGTCAAAAGCTGGGGCCTATGTATCGTGGAAGCGTCGTTGTGTCCGTGTTCCTCCCCATGCTTTAATCCCAAACCTAAGCCCATCCCATCCCTGGCTGCCCCGCGGGCGCCCGGCAGCAATCGGAGGCGGCGGTTGTAAGCGAGGCGTGGAAGTGACGCACGATGGACCTGGTAGCGGGCACGGGACAAGGGGCTGGATCTGAAAAGAAGCGAGCCAGAGTCGACAAATTCGTGCTCATGTCGTCTCGCGTCGTTGCAGTGCTATGCAGCGGGGGCCGTGCACGTCGCACTCCTGCTGCTGTGCCAGAAACAGCGGCGATACTCCCTGGAGCCGTGGCTCTTCTCTGGGGGCGAAGCGCGGAAGCTGGATGACTGCGGGGCGCTGTCTATCCGGCGCAGCGCCTGTGCTGCGCTTGCACCGCGCGAGGGGTTTGGCGGTTCACCCCTGTAACCTCCAGGCCCCGAACAGTGCAAGCCGAGAAGCTGTCTCATGACTGTCGTGGGTCCGCCGGTGCTTTTCGGGCGTTCTTTTCGGGTTTAGCACCGCAGCCCTCTTGACCAGGCAGGCAAAGGGTTGGTCGATGCGAGGCAGAAGCAGGAGCGGAGAGCGAAGAAAAAGGCGCGGTGACTCCGTCGGGCATCGCGCGCCACGGAGGAAGCCTCTCACTGGCGCGATAACTCTCACGGGCTCATCTGCCCTCATTCGAGCATGATCCGGTGGAGATGGCGGCCCGACTGGGGGGGGGGCAATCCCTCCGTGTACAAGTAGCTCCTGGTGCCCCTGGTGTCATTGGCATCTGAATCCGGCGTGAGGAGCTTGGTGCGATGATGTCATCGGCCTCGAGAACGTCTTTCACGCTGTTGCCGGCGCCCACGCAAGTAGAGTGAGGCCCGTCTTGGGTGGGCCAGTCCCGCCGTGTACGAGTAGATCTGGGCGTCGTAGGCGTCGTTGAACTCTGCGGTCTGCGCAAAGAACTTGGTATGACGACGTCATTGTCCTTTGGCTTATCGCGATGCTTCCAAGATCGTCGGCGCCCCCGTCGGTGGTCTGCGGCCCCTCTGGAGGGAGCCAGTCCCGCCGCGTGCTCGTAGGGGCGGGGGCGGGAGGCGCCATTGACAAAAGTGATGCACAAGAAGAGCTTACTGTGACAGTATTACTCTCTCTGGTGGGCGCGAGCGCGTCCTCTGCGTCGTCATTCGGGTCGCTCATCGGGCGGTGGGGGTACGCTAGGTCCCCGAAGATGTTGTAACGCAGTTCTGGATGGTCGTCGTAGTGTCCGACGACGGTAGAACTTCCCTCGCGAGGTCCATCTTTCTGACATGAAGGAAAAAATCCCAGTGCGGCCAGCGGCGAGGGACAGCCGCTGAAGCAATTGTTGGTGGGTGTAGGGCTGGTGCATGCTGGGGATCTGGACGACGATGTATTCGGTCCTGACTTCGACGTCGGGCCTGCTCCGTAGCGTTGCCTCGCATGCCTCGGGACGACGGCGCCTGGCGCCTGGCTAGGCGCCGCGCGGTGGTGAGGCCATGTACGGCAGCCTCCTCCATGCGCTGCGAGCTATTCCTCCATGCGCTTGCGGGGCGCCTCACTGGCGGGCAGCCACCCGTGGTGCCGTTTTTGGCGGTATGCTGGCTCTGGTCCTTGACGGTCATGGCGAAATCCGCGTGAGCAGGCGAGGCGAGAGAAATGAATATGGTAAGATGTGAAAGTGTGGGAAGAGAAAGGGATGTGCAGGAGAAACGCGGGTTCGATAAACCGCGCTGGGCGCGGCCTCGGCGCCGACCTGTTCGGCAACGGGGAAGGGCCCAGGCCCCGACGCCTCCTCCTCCTCCTCTTCTCCTCCTCTCGCCCCCGCGCGGGCCCCAGGGATGGCCCGAAGAGGCCCTCCAAGGCCACCCCCTTGCTCCCAGAGATCTCTCTGTTCATCCTGGTTGCCCGCTTTGCTTCACTATATGTGTCTCTTCATCCCTTTTCCCGTCAACTCTCATTTGCATTTTTTCTGAACGGGCTGGTGGGGATACGCGAAGCGTGAATATATGTTCCTCGTCCTCCTCCCCCCGTGCAGCACCATCAGCATCACCATCGCCAACAACACCACCACCACCGTCACCATCAACACCACCACTACAATCACCATCATCACCCTCGCCATCACCATCACCATCGCCATCGTCATCAGCATCATCATCATCATCATCATCATCATCATCATCATCATCATCATCATCATCATGATCATCATCATCATCATCAGCATCAGCATCAGCATCAGCATCAGCATCAGCATCATCAGCATCAGCATCATAATCAGCATCAGCAGCATCATCATCATCAGCAGCATCAACAGCATCAGCATCAGCATCAGCATCATGATCAGCATCAGCATCAGCATCATCATCAGCATCATCATCATCACCATCACCATCATCACCATCATCACCATCATCACCATCATCATCATCATCATCACCATCACCATCACCATCACCATCACCATCACCATCACCATCACCATCACCATCATCATCATCATCATCAGCAGCAGCAGCAGCAGCATCAGCATCATCAGCATAATCATCATCAGCATCATCAGCATCTTCATCTCCATCGTTATCACCCTGGATCTTCTCCCATCGACACGTACATGCCCCCTTGCGCGACCTTAATCAGCATCCTGCCGCCTTCGTCTTCCTCCTCCTGCTCCTCCTACACTTCTGCTCATTGTTTCCCCTGCTCCCTCCTTTCCCTTCCCGCCTCCTTCTGCCTCCTTCTGCCTCCTCCTCCTCCTCCTCCTCCTCTGCTCCTCCTCCTCCTCCTCCTCCTCCTACTCCTCCTCCTCCTCCTCCTCCTCCCTGCAGCTGCTCCCTCCTCGTCTTGCTCCGCTCCCCCTGCCGAAGCCATGCAGCGCGCGCAGTGATGGCACCGGTGGGCCCCCGGCCCCGCCCCCGGCCGGACCCCCCCTCGCCGGGGAGCCCCGCCCTGGCCGCGGCGGGTGCCGCGGGCGGCTCGCGGCGGCGGCGGGGCACCGCACAGGTCGGCCGCCGCCCGCACGCGCTGCAGCGCCGCCTGCGCGGGCTCTCCCCGGCGGCCCCCCCCCTCCTCGCTCCGCGGGTCGGCCACGGCGCCGCGCGCCGCCAGAGCTCTCGCGCCCGGAAGGATCCGCCAACCTTCTGGACGCGGGTGCCTTGGCCAGCGCACGTCACGAGCGGGAGCGAACCTCGCCGTTCTGGCCCCGCGCAGGAGCAGTCCTCACCGCGCCAGCCTCACCTCCCCCTCCCCATATCCGCTCTCTCCCCTGCCCTTCTCGCTGCCTGGTCGGGAGACGAGGTGTCCGTCGCACGCTGCCGTTGGCAGCCCGTCAGCGTGCTGCTCCCTCGTCGTTGTCGGAAGGCCTGGCGTGTTCTTCCACACTGGCACGCTGATGGGTTGCCCACGGCGGCGTGTCATTGACACTGCGTCTGCTCCCCGAGTTGGCATCGCCCCCCAAGTCCGACCCCGCGCCCAGACCTCCCCGCTCCTCCCAAGAGGCGGCAGCAACAGCAAGAGGCGGGGGGGAGCCTTGCCATCGGGCTGCGCCGTGACGTTCAGCAGCGCGTAGGGTCTCAGCGGCCGCCCCTCTGGGCACGGCGGCGAGCCGGCGGAGGTGTCGCACCACACCTCCGCTCCCAGACGCGCGGTTTGGGGGGTAATGACGACGACGACCACCACCACCACGACGACGACAATGAGAGCAAGGACGAGTAAAAAGGAGGAGGGGGCAACGAGTAAAAGGAAAAGGAAAAAGAGAAAAAGGAGGGTGGAGGAAAAAAAAAAAAAGAGGAGGCATGAGGTCGAGGGAGGAGGCCAGAAGTGGACAAACAGGAACTCTGCACTGGCCTTAACCGCACACATGCGCAACACGACGGTGGTTGAGAGAAGCACGCACGGAGAAACCATGGTGGAGGAACCACCGAGATTTCCAGTGCCATCACCTAAATGTTCATGCTCTCGCCGTTGCGGGCTGCGTTAATCTCTCCCGAAGCACGGAGAAACCATGGTGGAGGAACCACCGAGATTTCCAGTGCCATCACCTAAATGTTCATGCTCTCGCCGTTGCGGGCTGCGTTAATCTCTCCCGAACACGATGTTGTTCAATATGTTGTACCGTCTACCCGTTTTGCTTCCAATGGGCCCTTGGAACTTCAAGATGGCTCCATCATGGCGCAAGACGGCCCCCAAAGGGGCCCAATAGTGGCCCAATACTGCCCCAAGAGCGCCCAAGAGCGCCTCAAGAGGGCCTCACGAAGCTGATTTTACAGCTCCGACGGGGGGGGGGGGGGGGGGGGCGAAATTGACGCCTCACTTTGTTGTTTGACCGATGGCTTCCAGGATGGCCCCAAAAGGGCGTCCACAGCCTTCAGCAGGCCCCTGGGGGGGGGTCCCAAGAGTACCCCAATCCCAAGTTGGCTCCAAAAGACGACCACGGGTGACCGAGAAATCTCCAAAATGGCCCCACGAGGCCTACCAGACGCTCCCAAGGCAAACGATCTGTCAAGGTCTTGACGGTTAGTCCTGTCGCCGTCGTCGTCGTCGTCGTCGTCGTCGTCGTCGCCGTCGCCATCGCTGTCGCCGTCGCATTATTCCTCCACGTTTCCCCGAAAACCCCCGGAGACGGGTGCGGTACATACACCGCTGGACCGCATGCTGCTGCACAGCCCTCAATTGGGAAACTCGCTTGGCGTCTGTTTTTGGCTGGGCTGGTGGGGGGGTACCCGAAGCGTCGCAAAATGATGTTGCTCGTGTTCTTGCACTTGTTTCTGCCATATCGATGCAGGAATACGCGACGGCGCCCGCTCGTCTACGCTGGGATAACCAAAACGAGACGCAGCAGGAGGATGAGCAGGATGAGGGCGCGAGGGACGAGGCGGCGAAGAAAAAAGGACAACGGGACAGGGAGATCTGAAGAGAGGTCGGTGGGAAAGGGTGGACAACTGGCACCATTGTGCAGCTTACAACCGACAATCTTCTATTATCGGCCCCGCTGACTGGACAACCATCGGCCCTCCCAGGGGATCCCAAGACGACGGGCCGACGTCCCCCAGTCCGCCGTCCAAGGGCGGACGGGCGAAAAAGGAGGATGCACGGACACGGTGAACATGATGAAAACTCACGCGCTGGCGGGGGGCGCAAGGCGATAGCGAGCGCCGACCTCTGCCTGGACCGCCGCGCCAAGCACACCGCCACCCTCATGTTGGGGACTCTCGCAGGCCACTCTGTGCCGCGGCAG
This sequence comes from Prorocentrum cordatum, assembly GCA_963575745.1. Taxonomy (NCBI): domain Eukaryota; class Dinophyceae; order Prorocentrales; family Prorocentraceae; genus Prorocentrum; species Prorocentrum cordatum. Next base: position 130,881 of record CAUYUJ010016181.1, on the reverse strand, counting down.
CAGGACGAGGTCACCCCTCCGTGAAAGCATGACGGTTGCATTTCTCGCGCTGGGCCGCGCTGCCATCGTCAGCGCTGTTAGCGGCCTCATCCCACTCAGCCGCAAGAGCCGCCGTCGCCCCTGAAACCACCCACGTCCAACCATGCAGCGCGCGAGTGGCAGAAAACACGCGGTGGATTTTTTCGCGTGGCCAACGCGAGAAGCAGCCGCGCGCCTCGCGCTATGCTCTCCTGTTCCTGTATCCGCGCGCATCGGGATCCCATCGCTCTGAGCAAATATTGCATCTGGGACCCCGCCAGCAGAGAAATCTGGAAAACTGCCAGCAACACGGCCTTCAGGATCTCTTGCACCTTGACGTCGACGAGAAAAATCGACGATGTCCTCGTCGCGCTTGCGTTCGACGGGGGCCTGCCGGAACGCGCTGTCCTTCATATTTCCGCGAAGGCCGTCCATCGACATTATCTGATCATGCTGAGGCATTGTGCTTTCGGCGGCCCTCTGGCTATGGCATAGCCAGAGGGCCGCCGATAGCCTGGGCGGGGGCATAGCCGCTGCGCCCCCGCTCTTGACATGACCGAGCGCCGCCTGGAAACCCACCGACCAAACATCTGCGTGGCAGGCAAGGGGCGCCCAGCTCGCGCCACGCGAGCGGCGCCCGTGACCCTCGCCGAATGCTGCGACCCCCCTCGAGCGAGATGTCAGCAGGAACCAGTGCCGCTTGGTAGCGCTCGACCACAGCTGCATCGGCTCGTCGCTGCCACGCAAAAGAACTGTATAGGCGCGGCGCGGCGCGACGTCGGATGACTCTATGTACTTTTCCGGTCGCGCGCCCAGCACGGCAGCGGTTGCGAGCGCGACGCCGACCCGCCCCCGCGCGACGTCATGCCACCTGCTCGCGTTGCTGGCAGGCGCAAGCGGCAATGCCTTTATCAATCATGGCAACGATGCCCTTCACCTACTGGAGTTTCACCTCCTAGGCGTTTTCTGATCAAGCCCCGTGTCTGAGGCGATTCACGATGGCGAACGCGGCCAGCACCCAGCACCGCGTCATTTTGCACGGTTTGGCCTCGACTGGGAGCTATGGGGGCGACGAGTTCCCCCCTGCACCCCGAAGACCACTTCTCGGGCATGGCGAACTTTTCAATGGAGGCAAAGAATATAACGATGCCAAGTTCTCGGCGGCCACAAACTCGTGCGTCACAAACTCCTACACGCGCGAACGTGAGCGACTTTGATGCTGAGACTTTTGTGGCCGACGAGGACTAACTCCCGGTGGAAGCAAAGACCATGCTCGGGCTCTCCGACGACGGTGGCGACTCCGACGCCAGCAGCTACTCCAGCACGCCTGCGTTCACCTTGGACGAGGCAGGGCTGGCCGAAGCAAGGGCCATGCTCGGGCTCGACGACGAAGACGACTCGTCCGAAAACGGCAGCGACACAAGGGCCATCCCATGAGAGTAGCATGGGCCGACCTACTAGATTTCGAAAGCGATTGCGGCCCTGGGCGGGAAAAGCCGCGCTCGCACGACTGGTCCCGCGCGGCACCTCGAGCCGCGCCCGCGCCGACGGGGCGGCCAGTTCCGAAGCGCGGCAAACATCCATGAGGCGGCAACAGCGGCGCGGGCGCCGGCCCGGCCCTGCCCCCGCCCCTTCCCCCTCGCGGCGCCGCCAGGAGACGCGGGGGCAACCTCCCCCGAGGCGCAACTTTACGAAGCGGGGCGCCTGGCCCGCCCGGTGTTTCGCAGATGTCTTCGAACGCTGTCTTCATGGCGAACCTAGTTATCTCTGTGGCGATTTGTCGTCGCAGCGCTTCGCGCAGGGCCGTCGCGATTTTGCGATGACCCGCGGCTCTGGCCAACGCTTTCGCCGTCGTCCATGCAGCTGACGGGGCGCGATCCAATGTCGCCGGGGTGAGCAAATCCGACGGGGCGGTTAGAAACAAAAGGACCCCTCCCCCCGCGAAGCCCCGCCCCCGCCCCCTCGCCCCCGGGGGGGAACCAGCGGGTCCAGAAACGCCCCCCTGCGGGAAAATTACTGGGGGCCCGGGCCCCCCCCCCCCGCAGCGGCGACGACGGCGACGACGTCGGCGACGGCGACGACGACGACGACGACGACGACGACGACGACGACAGCGACAGCGACGACGACGACGGCGACGACGATGATGTCAGCAGCGGCGGCGGCGCCCCCGTCGAAAGCGCTCGCGCCGGGCGCCAGTTCTGATTGACAGCTAGAAGGGTTCGGTCCAGTTCGCTCGGTTTCCTACCACCGCCCTACAGTGCTCTACGCCGTATTCCACGCTTCTCTACTCTGCACTTTTCTGCCCTCCCGAACTACTCTACTCTACTCTACTCTACTCGACTCGACTCTACTCGACTCCACTTCTGCTCTGCTCTGAACTGCTCTACTCCATGCTGCTCTTACTCGGATCTGCTCTATGTTCTATTCTACTACTCTACTCGTACTCCTGTACTCAACTCCAATCGACTCTGCCCCAGCTCAACCCTATTGGATCCGGCGATGGTGGAATAGTTGCACGTTCTGACCGGTGGGCCGGTAGACCGGCGGACTGGTGGAGCGGTGGACCGGTGGACAGGCGCACCAGCGCAGCAGCGCACTGGCGCACCAGCGGACCGGCGCACCGGCGGACCGGTGGACCGCGGTGGACTGGTGGACCGGTGGACCGGCGGGCGGACCGATGGACCGGTGGACCGGCGGACCGGCGGACCGGCGGACCGGCGGACCGGCGGACCAGTGGACCGGTGGACCGGTGGACCGGTGGACCAATGAACTGGTGAACTGGTGGACTGGCGGACCGGCGGACTGGCGGACCGGCGGACTGGCGGACCGGCGGACGGGTGGGCTGGCGGACCGGCGGACCCGCGGACCGCCATGCAGACCGGCGGACCGGTGGACCGGCGGACCGGCGGACAGGCGGACCGGTGGACCGGTGGACCGGTGGACGGGTGGACCGATGGACCGGTGGACCGGTGGAGCGGTGGACCGGTGGACCGGTGGACCGGTGGACCGGTGGACTGGTGGACCGGTGGGCCGGTGGACCGGCGAATGTTTTCCACCACTCTGATTGGATCCTCCTCAGCCCAACCGCGCCCTAACATGCTCCAGTTAATGTTGCTCCTACTCTACTTTCCCTCGTCTCTAATAAAATCCCGCACTACTCAACGCAACACCTCTCTCCTCTACTGTATTGGTGCTCCACTCTACCCATCGTTGCTCTCTACTCGGTAGCGTTTGCCCTGCGCTATACCAGACTCCACCCGGCCGTGTACCCCGCTGTCCTCTTACCCTACTCAACCCCGCGCACTATCGACTCATTTATACTCTACTCTACTCTGCCTCACTCTACTCGCCTCTAATCTACTCTGTCCTCTATTCTACCCAACGTCGCCGCGCCGTACTCTGACATTCTCTACTCTACTGTACTTTGTTCCTGCTCTACCCTACTCTACTCTACTCTGCTCGATTCGATTCTACTCCTCTCCACTCCACTCCACCCCGCTCCACTCCACTCCACTCCACTCCACTCCACTCTACTCTACTCTACTCTACTCCACTCCTTCTGTACTTTACTCTACTCATATCTGCTGTACTCTTCTCTAGTTCTGCTCGACTCCACATATCTACTCTTCTCCCGTCGACCGTACTCCTACTCGTCTCGGATCTACACCTCCATCCTCTACTCTGCCGCATCGTATCTCACGATGCTCCCTTCGATTCTACCCTACCCTCTACTCTACGCCTATCGCGCACTACTACTCTGCCACTCTGCTCGGCGTCGTCGCCGTCGTCATCGTCGTCCTCGTCCTCGTCTTCGTCATTGGCGTCGAGGTCGTCGTCGGCGTCAACGTCGTCGTCGTAAAGCGTCAAGCGTCGCGCGTCGTGCGTCGTGCGTCGTCGTCGTCGTCTTCGTCGTCGTCCTCGTCGTCTTCGTCGTCGTCGCCAGCGCAGCCGGGAACGAGGGGTTTCTGGGCTCCCCGAACAATTTTCCTGGGGGGGGGATCTGGCCCCCCCGCTAATTTTCCCTGGGAGGGGCGCGGATGGGGCGTTGGGTTCGGGCCCGCCCACTAATTAATTTTCGCGGGAAGGGGGGGGGTGCGGGCCAGGGCCGCCCCCGCCCCTTGATTTTTTCTCGGGGAGGGGCGTTGCACCCCCCCCCGAGTCGGCAGCGGAAGAAAGCGCTACTTCAGATTGCCCGGCGCACCCAAGTGGGGCCAACAAGCTACGCCGCGTGAGCTGCGGCGCCGCGCAGCCAATTCTGCACCTTCTGCGCGCCCGCCCCATCTTTCAGGCGCCGCGCCGCATCGTCCCCCCCGCGACAAAAAATGCCACAGAGTGGTCGAACATCCTCGCGGGCGGGCATTTACCAGCCATTGCGCCGTCGCGGCAGCAAGCTCTCTCGCGCTGGCAGGACAGCCGACTGCTCGCCGGCGGCGGAGAAATTACATGTGGGACTCGTGGCACTTCATCCCCCCCGCGCCCCCCGCGTCCTGAGCTCTGGCGGCAGCAGCCGAGGTTCGCTTCTGCCGGCGCCGTGCGATATCTCCAGGCGGGCACCGTTTCTCTCTGCGCCGACGCCTCTCGGCTGGGCCCCCTGGGGGGAGCTGCTCATTCGCCTCCTGGTCGCCAAGTCTCGCGGTCGCGCTTCCGGCCGCCCTCCTCGTCGCCCCGCGGGATCGCGACGGCGACCTGCCGCTCGTCCGCGACCTCGGGCGTTTGCTCCAGCGCGCAGTATGTCATTGTTGATTTAGATCGAACATGGCTCGCAAATCCCACCTGACTCCGCCGCGCTGTCTGCGCGGCGCTGGCCCACGATTGATCGTCGCGATCAAGATCAGCGCGCGCTGCGGGGCGCAGCTGCCATCAGAACGTGGCCCTGCTGGGCGACGCCTGCGGCGCAGACGACGCGTTGGCGCTGCGCCCGTCGAGCGGCGGCTCTTCCGACGCATCCCCGCCCGGGCGCCCGTTGGGGGGGCGCCGCCCCGACGCGCCCGCGGCCGTTTGCGACCGTCCTCCGCGGCGCGGGGCCGTCGCCAACGACGCCCCGCCAGTTGCCTGGCCCAAGAAGCGCGCCCGGCCCAAGAAGCGCCCACGCGCGATGGCGCGCCCGCCTTTCCGCGGCAGTGTCTGAATTGGGGCCCCCGCGGGGAAGACGCGTCCATCTTCGCGCCCGACGCGCCGCGCCCCCTGCGACGGCTGCCCCGCGCCCCCTGCCCGGGGACGCGCCGCGCGCTGCGTCGAACAATACTTTGGTGACCATATTCGCCGCGAGCTTCGCCGAACAATAGGCGCGCCCAAGCCGAACAGCGCCGGACACGAATCCGCTGCAAGCCCACGTTCAACATGGAAACCGATTCCACGCATGACGGAATGAATCGTTCTCCCAGCAGCGCCGCGCATCGCTGCGGTCAGAGCGGCGAAACCGTGGAGGAAGACCGTCGCCCTCGGGACCTCTGCCCCGAGCCCCCCGCGCCGCCACCCCATCGGGCTCGCGCCCCCGAAGCCACGACCCAACGCTGTCACTGCGCAATGCCTTTGGGGGGTCCGCTGCCACTGGCGAACCTTCTATTTGAAGCTGCGTTTCCAATGGCATGCGATTTCGGGCCCGTCGCACCCGGGCAACAGCATCGAGTTCCAAAGCATCGGCGGGCCGAAACTTGACACCACTGGCTTCCGCAGTGCGGAGCTCGCGCGGGCGGCGTAGCTCCCAAACGGCACGCGCAAGTCAGAAGCCCCACTCCGCCTGGCACGCGATCGGCCAGGCACCTGGGTAACACGACGCGGGTGTCAAGAAACAGTACTTGCACCCTTTGGCGACACCTTGTCGCGCGGCTCGCGCAATGGCAGAATATCGGCGTGGCGAAATCCAAGCTGGCCGCCTATATCCTCGGGGGTTACTGCGCCTGGAACTTCATGCACCTGCCAGCCCCCTGTCAGCATTCATATTGTGTACGGCGCGGGTGGAAATCGAAGGTCGCCAAAACGCCCATCTCGAAAGCAAGCAAGTGATGAGCTACCTCGGCCGACCGTTTGTGCACGTTCGGCTGGTTGTCCATCGGGGCCAACTTCACCTCTTGGTCCAGCCATTCAAAGCTTGCCAGCGAACCAACATATCATCGAGATTCGGTTCAAGAACCAGCATGCATGTGATGGGCCTCGCCTGGTCGAAAAACTGCTTGGCCATCATAACTGAATCAACGTCTGTTCCGCTGGCTGCGTGCGAGTGATAGCCGCGGCAGCGGCCTGAAATACGAATGGATCCCGTGCCTCGGTGGTCTCGTCGGTGGCCTCGTAAATATGTCACTCGCGCGGACCATTGTACCGTCCGTGTCACATTGACATTCAGATTGAGGCGTGCCTTAACTACGGCATTCATCGGTTGTGCTGCCGTTGCCCACCCAGTGTCGGCCGAAACACAAATCGTCGTGAGGTCATCCATGACTTCTTCTCCTAGCGCCGCGTTTACGACGTCGCGCTACTCCTGCATGTATTTAAACATAAATGTATGACGTTCCGCGCGGATTTCTTGGATCGCGATGGACCCCCTCACTAGCGTTACACATCCCAGAAATAATTTCGAGCACGCGGAAAAGTGTCAAAAAAGTGTCGAAACAGTGTCGAAACAGTGTCGGGCGAGTGTCTCCAAGGGCCCAGCACGTGAAAACCCTTGAGTTTCCGTACTTTTGTGGGCGCTCGAAATTCTTCCTGGTGGTCAAAGCTGAAGTAGGTCAGAGCATCAGAACACTAGCGCGCGGAGCACGCCAGGGGCGGCGCCGGAGGCGCCGCCGAGAGGCACAGCGCGGATCAAGAAATCCGCACGGAGCGCCAAACGTTTATGTTTATGGCATCTTCTCTTCTTACATTCGACCATGTTATTTTCGGGAGGGTCGTGGGCTTGCAGTTTAATATCGTATGGAGACGCGGAGTTCAAGATAATCTCTGAATATGTTCGAAAAATGTTCGGGGTGTTTTTTCGGAGACGTTCGAAATATGTTCGAAATGCTCTCGAATCATGTTCGGAAATCGTGGCGGCAACGGCTGCAGGGCGGGTTCCCTGGAGAGAGCAAGACGAGGGAAGGCTGAAGGAGGAGGGGTTGGAGGAGGAGGAGGAGGAGGAGGAGGAGGAGGAGGACGACGACGAGGCGAGCAGGATGGCAACGAGGACAGGGGGGCGGAGAAGGAGGGGGAGGAGGTGGCACTGAGGGGCGAGGAGGGTATATAAGCTGACATGTGTTCTACGATGTAGCTCTTCGGCACCGCTGCACCCCGCGCCCCGCCCACTCCGGCCGCCTGAGGCCCCGCCCGCCTGTGCCCTGTCTCTTTAATTAAAGCTGTGCGTAGCCCGCCTAGCTTTTAGCGGAAGAGGTTCGCTCTCGCCCCGCCGACCAAAAAAGTGTTCTGCGATGTACACCTAGCTGGCATGCGAGGACAGGGGGGTGGAGAAGGAGGGGAGGAGGTGGCAAGGAGGGGCGAGGAGGGTATATCAGCTGACATGTGTTCTGCGATGCATACATAGCTGGCGTGCGAGTAGACTGGCTGTTGACTGGCTTCCACACATCTTGAGCACTGCTTTCCGCGAGTCGCCCGGTCCCGCGGCGCGCGCCCGCGCGCCGCGGGGCCGGGCGGCTCGGCCTCGGCAGAGCTTGAAGTTCCACCTTCGGCGCCTCGGCAGAACTTCAAGTTCTGCCGAGGAGCCGAATGTCGAACTTCGAGTTCTATATTCGAAGTCGGAGTCGGAGTCGTCGGAGTCGGAGTCGTCGGAGTCGGAGTCGTCGGAGTTGTCGGAGTTTGGGTCGTCGCAGTCGGACGTGGAGGCAGAGTCGTCGAAGTTGCCGAGGAGCCGAATGTCGAACTTCGAGTTCTACCTTCGGAGTCGGAGTCGGAGTCGTCGGAGTCGTCGGGGTCGGAGTCGTCGGAGTTGCCAGAGTTTTCGTCGTCGGAGTCGGACGTGGAGGCGGAGTCGTCGAAGTCTGAGTCGTCGGAGTCGGAGTCGGAGTCGGAGTCGTCGGAGACGGAGTCGCCGTCGTCAGCAGAAGAGCCAAAGGTAGCACTTGAAGTTCTACCTTCGGCTCCTCGGCAGAACTTGAAGTTCTACCTTCGGCTCCTCGGCAGAATTTCAAGTTCTGCCGAGGGTCCCAATGAAGAACCTCAAATTTGACATTCGGAGTCGGAGTCGTCGGAACCGTCGGAGTTTTCGTCGTCGGAGTCGGAGGTGGAGGCGGAGTTGTCGGAGGCGGAGTCGTCGGAATCGTCGGAGTCGGAGTCGGAGTCGGAGTCGTCGGAGACGGAGTCTTCGTCGTCATCGTCAGCAGAGGAGCCGAATGTAGACCTTCACGTTTTCCATTCGGAGTCATCGTCGGAGTCGTCGGAGTCGTCGGAGTTCGAGTCGGAGTCGTCGGAGTCGGAGGTGGAGGCGGAGTCCGAGTCGTCGGAGTCGTCGGAGTCGTTGAAGTCGGAGTCAGCCGTCGGAGACGGAGGCGTCGTCGTAAGCAGCAGAAGAACCGAAGGTAGAACTTGAAGTTCTACCTTCGGCTCCTCGGCAGAACTTGAAGATCTACCTTCGGCTCCCCAGCAGAACTTCAAGTCAAGTTCTGCCGAGGAGCCGAATGTAGAGCCTCAAGAAGTTCTACATTCGGAGTCGGAGTCGGAGTCGTCGGAGTCGTCGGAGTCGGAGTCGGAGTCGGAGTCGGAGTCGGAGTCGGAGTCGTCGTCGTCGTCGTCGTCGTCGTCGTCAGCAGAGGAGCCGAAGGTAGACCTTCAAGTTCTACCCTCGGCTCCTCGGCAGAACTTCAAGTTCTGCCGAGGAACCGAATGTAGAACTTCAAATTCTACATTCGGAAACGGAGTCGGAGTCGGAGTCGTCGGAGTCTTCGGAATCGTCGGAATCGTCGGAGTTGTCGTCAGAGTCGGAATCGTCGGAGTTTCGTCGTCGGAGTCGGAGTCGTCGGAGTCGTCGGAGTCGGAGTCGGAGTCGGAGGAGACGGAGTCGTCGTCGTCGTCGTCGTCAGCGTTGTCGTCGTCGTCGGAGTCGCAGTCGGAGTCGTCGTCGTCGTAGTCGAAGTCGGAGGCGGAGTCGTCGTCGTCGTCGTCGTCGTCAGAGTCGTCTTCGTCGTCTTCGTCGTCGTCGGAGGGGAAGGGGGAGGCGGAGGAGGCAGAGGCGGAGTCGTCGGAGTCGCAGTCGGAGTCGGAGTCGTCGTCGTCGTCGTCGTCGTAGTCGAAGTCGGAGGCGGAGTCGTCGTCGTCGTCGTCGTCGTCGTCGTCGTCGGAGTCGGAGTCGTCTTCGTCGTCGTCGTTGTCTTCGTCGTCGTCGTCGTGCGTCATCGGAGTCGTCGTCGCCGGAATCGTTGTCGTCGCCTTTGTCGTTGGAATCGGAGTCGTCATCGTCGTCGTCGTCGTCAGAGTCGGCGGAGTCGGAGTCGTCGGAATTGTCGGAATCTTTGGAGTCGGAGTCGTCGGAGCCGGAGCCGGAGCCAGAGCCAGAGCCGGAGCCGTCGTCGTCGTCGTCGTCGTCGTCGTCGTCGTCGTCGTCGTCGTCGTCGTCGTCGTCGTCTTCGTCGTCGTCGTCGTCATCGTCGTCGTCGGTGGCTTGGGTCCCCGGAGGCCCGCGCACCCAGGAGGCCCCTATGAGGCCCCCAAAAGGCTCCCACGAGGCCGCAAGAGGCCCCCAAGAGACCCAAAAGAGACCCCAAGAGGCCTTCGAAGTGCTGCCGGGAGGCCCTCGAGACCTACCAGAGACCCCCAAGGGGTCGGCGTCGCGGCGTAAGCCCAATAATCACTCTAGAATCATTTGTCTCGAAACCATCCAAATCCCTCCGACGACGACGACGGACGACGGACGACGAAGACGGACGACGACGGCGAACGACGAACACGACGAGCGACGAACGACGAACGACGAACGACGACGACGACGACAGACGAACGACGAACGACGAACGACGAGAGCAACGACGAACGACGAACGACGAACACGACGATCGACGAACACGACTAGCGACAACAGACGAACGACGAACGACGACACATCTGAATACTAGATCGAAGCAGTGGGTACGTCACGCACTCGCGCAAAACAGTGCTCAACAGGTGCTGACAATATGGAAAACTCATGGAATACCCTGGTATTCACATACCAGTTAGATATGAGTCATAGATGTTCGACATATGTTGGTCTAACAGTGTTCGGTTTGCGGGTGTTTAAGGATAACCCGTCAAACAAACATATTTCGAACATCTCGGAGAACAGCCCACGAACACATCTCGAACATCTCAGAGAAAAAACAGATGAGCCCAACTTCAATGCCAGTCAAACGATAATCGTGGGCTCCCACACCTCAGCAGGCAGAAACGCATCCAGCGGCGAGGCCACGGCTGCAGGCTGCTGCGTCCCCGCCCAAATGATCACGAACCACACCTTCTTCGCAATACTCCGCGAGCCCGAACGGGACAAGACACGGGTGACACAGCAGCGCAAGAGGAAGAGCAGCGCAACGAACTCACACGATGGCAGCTTCGCTCAGCCGGCTGTTTAATGCTGACAGCACGCACAGCGACACAGTGGCGGACTCAATCTGTTCCCCCTTCGAGAGCACGCGGAATGACGTGCCAAAGTCGATATGCTGCATGCGGCCGGGTGGCGACATCCGCACCCTAAAACCCCCACCAACCATCGATTATCATGCATCGATGGGGGGCGGGGAGAAGGGTTCTGATTGACTACTTCCCAGACCACCCCAACCCAACCCGAAGACCCGAATTTCGGGCTGGGGGGGGGGTACGGGTTTCATTTCTGTTTTTGCCATGTTCCCCGACCCCCCCACCACCCCACCACTGGGAGCGGAGTGCACATTGGGGCCTTCGGGTTGGGTTGGGGTGGTTTGGTCGGTGGTGAATTTCGCCACTTTCGACAAATTCCGAACCGAAACCGTACCCCCACTGCCCATCGAGCTGCCTGAATCGTGGATCGGTGAGGGTAGGGTCCAGGTTTCTCGGCGGCGAGCGAGGGGGAGAACTGAAAAAGAGAAGGCCTTTTCAGAAGGCGGCGGGGCTTCTCAGAAGGCCTTCGGCCTTCTGGGCAATTTCCTCTGTCTTCAAGGAAGGCTTCCAAGACCTCTCAGAAGGCCGGGGGACTTCCGAGCCTTCTGAGAAGGCCCGCCCCCTCAGGGCGGCAAAATCTATGCAAACCCACTGCTCCCTGGCCAGGTCCATCCGGAACCCAGCAGCGGTGTGTACGCCACGCCCTGCTGGCTTGGCCAGGAGGGCGTATGCACTGCTCCTGGGTTCAGGATGGGCCTGGCCAGGGAGCAATGGATATGTATAAATTCCGTCGCCCGACCCCTCTCACTTCCCCCCCCCTGCCCCCCCGGGGCGCGTCGCCGAGTTTCGCCGCCGAGCGGCCGCATGCACGAGGATGGGCTGGCAGACGGACAGAGCAACCAGGCGCCCAGACGGCGCATCGGCAACAGAGCTCGGCTGAATCAACGGGGCCGCCAGCCGAGGAAACGTGGGGAAATATGGCCGAGCGACCTTCCCTCCGAATCTCCCGTAGCGACCCAAACAACCCTAGGAAACATGGGAAATATGGGGAATATGATCAAGGAGCCCCCTCAGGCACCACTCAAAACGTGCAGGGTGCCATCGACGGCGGGCGACTGTCATCATACTGAGCAGCATTGGAACGCCAGCTTGAAGGGGAGGGGGAGGGGGAGGGAGGAGGGGCCCAGGGGCACACATATAGATGGGCAGAAATTTCAGGATTCCCCAGAAGTGCTCGATATTTCTTGGGTGTTCCTTCTCCCCAACAGCTTCAGCATGTCCCATACTTTCGCGGCGGGCAGCGTTGGCTTGTGTGTGTGTGCATCTTTTCCCCTCCTGAAACACGTGCCCCGCGCGCACTCGCCAGGCGCATGTGGGGCTCCCCCCTCCGCGCACGCATGTTTACACGTGAAGATTCCGCCGACTACACATCTGGTTCCCGACTGGGGGCCGTGGACGCGTGAAAACACGTGCCTCGCGCGCCCGCGCCAGGCGCATGTGCTGGCGCGGTGCGCCAGAGGCCATGCAGCGGCAGTACAGTCGTGCCTCCCCCCTCCCCCCTGGAAGGCCAGGCGGTGCTTGGCGCACTCGTGGTAGGCCCGCGCGTCCAGCACGGCGTCCCAGAGGCGCGCGGGCGCATCGCGCCCTCCACCTGATTGCGCCCCCGTCGTCGTCATCCTCGTCGTCCTCCTTCTCCTCGTCGTCCTCCTCGTCGTCCTCCTCGTCGTCCTCGTCGTCGTCCTCGTCGTCCTCCCCGTCGTCGTCCTCCTGCTCGTCGTCCTCCACCTGATGGCGCCCCCTCCTTCCCCTCGTCGTCCTCCCCCTCCCCCTCTTCCTTCTGCTCCTCCATGTCCCCTTCCTCCTGCTCCTTTTGATTTTTTCCCGCCTCCTCCTCATCATCATCGTCGTCATCCTTCTCCTCTTCCGCTTAATTGCCTTCCCCCTCCTCCGCCTCCTCTGCCTCCTCGTGTTTCTGTTCCTGCTGCTCCTCCTCCTCCACCTCTTCTTCATGTGTTTCCTACTACGTTTCTTCCACCACTCGTACTACTACGACTACTACGACTACTACGACTTGAGGAGCGGCATGGGCGCACAGGCGGCGGAGTGCGGGCCGGCGACGACGGCCCCGGCGACGGCGGCTGCTTGCCCCGCGCCGCCGCGTGGCTCAAGAGGAGAAAGGCCCCCCTCCTCCCTCTCCTCAGAAGCGCGGGGGGGAGGCGCGGGGGGGCCCGCCCGGGGTCCGAGGGCCCGCAAGGGCCCGGCGGGCCCGAGGGCGGCTCGAGGAGGCCGCTCTCGAGGCCCAGGGGGGCCGAGGCTCCAGGTGAGCCTCACGTGGGGGCTGCTCCGGGAAACGACTTCCCGAGCGGGCCCGGGCCCGGGCGATGGCGTCACCAGCGCGGGCGCCGCGCGCGGAGCTGGGCGACGCCGACGTGGGCGACGCCGAGGCGGGCGCGGAGGCTGGCGCGCCGTCGGCGCAGGCAGCCGCGGCCCCAGCGGGGCCACCCGCCTCCGGCGCCGGCGCTGGCGTGGAGGTCGCCGGCTTCGAGGGCTCGCTGCTGGAGGCGATCGCCGACGGGGCCGTGGCGCAGCCGCCGCTGCTGGCCTTCGGCGCCTGGGTGCAGTGGCGCGCCGGCCCAGGTCGCCGGCTTCGCACGGCGCCCGCGATCGCGGCCAGCGAGAGCGCGCTGTGGCGGAGCACCATGGAGGCGCTGCACGGCCACGACTGGCAGGCGCGGCTGCGCCAGCAGGGCCCCGCGGCGGCGCGCAGCCCCGCGACGCCGGCGGCGGCGCAGCCGCCGGCGGCCGACGACGTCCTGCGGCTGCTGGACTCGCCGGTGCGGGCGTCCGACGCGGGCTCCGACGCCACTGGAGCCCTGTCGGACGGCAGCTGGGGGCCGCTCACGGACGACGAGGTCCTGGAGCGGCTGCTCAAGGACGTGGAGCCGCACGAGTCGATGCGCGACTTCGAGCGGCGCCTGCTGCGCGCTAGGGCTGTGCTGACGCTGCGGCGGCAGGCGGTGCCCGAGGGCGCGGTCGAGTTCGGCATGAGGAAGGCCCGCTTCCTGGTGGAGGCGCGGGCCCACGGCGAGGGCGTGGCGGCCGCGCTGGAGGCGAAGCTGCACGCCGTCCTGGACGTCGAGACGGACGACGCCGACGAGGACGTGCGGGCGCTGATGGACCTCCTCGCGGTGGCGCGCGGCGGCGGCAGCGCTCGCGACGCCGTGGCCGGCGGGGCGCCGGCGCGGCCCCCGCGGGGCCACCCGCCTTCCCCGCGGGGCCACCCGCCCACCGGCGTCGGCGCGGCTCCCGCGGGGCCACCCGCCTTCCCCGCCTTTGGCGAGGACCTGCCGCCGGGGCTTCCCCCGCGGGGCGGGCCGAGCGAGGCGGGCCAGGCGGAGCCCAGCTTGGCGGCAGCGCTGCAGGGGCTCGCGGGGGCGCTCGGCCGGCGGGCCGACAAGAAGTCGTCGACGATCCAGGTGAAGCCGCACTACAGTCTGCCGACCCTCGGCGACGGCGACTTCGACGTGGATTCGTTCGTGGAGGAGTTCGAGGAGATGGTCGGCCTGGCGAACGACGGTTCGGGCATGTCGGCGACGGAGATGGTGCGTGTGCTGGGGACCTGCCTGAAAGGCTCGCGTCAGCGGGCTTACAAGGTCGAACTGAAGCAGGCTCGCCGGTCAGGCAGGCTGGCGGCGGATCCCGACGAGGTGTACCAGAGCCTCAAGGAGAGGCTGATGGAGTTCAAGGAGGGCCTGCTGGAGAAGCAGCAGCGGCTCAACGCTGAGTGGAGGACGCTCTCCCGAGGCAAGATGAGCGCGCTGGAGTTTCAGGCGACGTTCGAGAACATCGTGGCGGAGATGGAGCTGGCTGGGATGGGCAAGTCCGATCGTGACTTGCTGCTCGGCTACTTGGCGCTCATCCCTCCCGCGCACCGGGCAGAGGTGCTCAAGGATCGCCGAGTGTATCAGCGCTCTGGCGCCCAGCCCGAGGTCCGCGGCGTCGAGACCTGGAGGGAGGCCCATCGCGTGCTGCTGAAGCTGGAGGAGGCCGAGAGCTCGGCCAAGGCGCTCGTCGCGGCGGTGGGCTCGGACTTCGCGCCCAGCCCGGGCGGCGGCGGTGGCCGGCGTCGGCGCGGCGGCGGTGGCGGCGATCAGGAGCCGCCCGAGGTCGGCGCTGTTGGCGGCTCCGGCGGCGCCGGCGCTGAGGGAGCTGTGAAGGTCTGCTTCCAGATGCGGGACAGCGGCACGTGTGCCCGTGGCGACGCCTGCAGGTTCTCGCGCGACCGGGCTGCCATCGCCGAGTCGCGGAGGACCAAGAAGGACGCGACCGGGCCGAAGGGCAAGGGCGCGGACGGCAAGAAGGGCAAGGGCTCGGACGACGGCGGCAAGGGCGGCCTCAAGTCGCAGCTCTGCCTGCAGTTCCTCCGGGGTGCGTGCAGCAAGAGCGAGAAGGACTGCAAGTTCAGCCACTCGGGCAAGGCAGCTCAGAAGGTCATTGCAGCGGTCTATGCTGGCGCGGCCGCAGCTAAGGCGCCGCCGCCGAGCCTCGGCAGCGCGGGCCCCCCCGGCAGCGGCCAGGGAGCAGCGCCTGCGGCCGAGGAGGCGGCGCGGCCCGCAGCCTCTGGCGCGGCGCCGAAGGTGCAGGCTGCGGCGGGGGGCAAGCTCGAGTGGGTGCGACCTTGTGGCGGAGTCTTCGGCCCGAGCTACGAGCTCCCGCAGGTGAGCGTCGTCAGGGGCTCGCCTTCGCCCGAAGGAGCTCTGAAGGACCTGGACCAGATCCCCGCCAGCGCCTGGACGCAGGTGCAGGAGCCCGACGACGGGTACCACTACTTGTGCCACACGCATGTCTACGGCCTCAGCATCAGGACGCTCCTTGATGGCGGGGCCGTGTTCTCCCTGACGTGGGAGGCGACGATCGTCAGCATCATCAACGGCGCGATCGCGGAGGGCAAGTCTCCGGAGGACCCCGACTGGCCGATCGCGGGCCTGATGCACTGGGGCCGGGACTCGAAGGCCTCGTCGGTGGCGGACAAGGGCGAGCTGAAGATCCGTGGCATGGTGGACCTGCGCCTGGCCTTCGAGGGGCTGGACGGCACGCGAGTGGTGCGCGTGTTTCGCCTTCGGCTTCTGCGCGGGGGTTGGGACAGGCCGTTTCTTATCATTCTTGGGGCCCCAGCGCTCGATGCACCCCCTCTGGGGATCGGGCACCGGCCTACGCTTCAGGGCCACTACCTACCGGGGCTGGGCATCACGGTCAAGCGTGCAGAGGCCGACGCGGTGCAAGCGAAGCTGTTGACCATCTCGGCGGTGTTCTCAGAGTGCGATGCCGATAGGCGTCGAGGTGAGGATCGTCGGGCTTCCAGTGCTGTAGGATCCCTGGTGTGGTCCGGCGCGGCTTGCCCGAGCTACCCCATCTGCATGGTCGGCGGCCAGTGCCCCGCGGAGTTCGGCGGCGGCGACACAGGCGTGATCGTGCTCGACGACTCGGAGTCCGCCGTCCCCATCTACCTGAGCGGCGAGGAGGGCGTGCGGCTGGAGCTCGGCGACTGCGCGCTGGTGCCAGCTCGCGCTAGCGGCCTCGCAGCGGGTGTCGTCGGCGACGTGGTGGCGAATGGCGCGGCGGCCGTCTGGGCCGCCCCCGGCCCTTGGCTTGGCCGGGAGCAGCTCGTCCTGGTCGGCAACTGGGACCAGCCCGGCGTCAGCATCGAGGTCGGCGACATCGTGGGCGCCGTGATTCAGACCGATGGCGAGCCGGCCGGCGACGACCCGTCGGTGGCGCACGTGTGGCAGGATTGGGACGAGCTTCGGGACATCGTTGAGCTGGAGGTGCCGACGGACGAGTACTACGCCGAGCGGCTGGTCTACTGGCAGCGGAAGTACCCGAAGGCGGCCACGACCCTCCTCGAGCATCTCTTGGCGGTCGAAGGCCTGCTGGACGTGTGCATCGCGGCCGGGTACTCCATGGGTGCCGAGAAGTCCCTCGACAGGCTGGCTCAGCCCTCCATCGAGGCGCTCGGCGAGATCGTGGGCCGCGAGGGGAGCGGGGCGTGCGAGCGGCATCTGGAGCTCATCAAGAACTGGTCGGTGCTCGAGGACGTGGCGGCGCTGCGGAGGTTCCTTGGCACGTTCAACTGGATCCGCGGCCACTTCCCCAAGGAGGTGCAGAAGCCGCTGGGGATCCTCACGCAGCAGCTCAAGAAGGACGCCGAGTGGCCGATGACCTCCGAGAAGGTTGCGGCCCAGCGCGCCATCCAGCAGCTCGCGTGCGAGGCCATCCGCCTCGCGGTGATCGACATGGTCGGGGCGATCTCGAAGGACCGCCCGCTCGAGCAGGTCGCGGATTTTTGCCCCTACGGTTGGGGCGGCAGCGTGTATCAGCTGGCCGCCGACCGCCGCACGCTCAACGTGCTGGCGATGTACGGCGGCTGCCTCAGCTTGGCGCAGAGCAACTGGCACCCCCGCAGGGGTGAGCTGTATGCGCAGCGGGAGACCAGGCGGGAGGCACGTAAGGATTTCGGTCGGCTGCCCACCCTGTGCTGGACGGACCACGCGGCAGCGGTGAAGGACGCTACGGGTGAGGCCGAGACGGACTCCACCGTCATCCGCTGGGTTGGCGAGATCGAGAGCGACGGCAGCAGGCTGATGAATCTCTCGGGGCGGAGCGCGGCCCTTGGTGATGGCCCCTCCCGAGAGAACGAGGCCCACGGCAAGTTCCTGCGCGAGCAGGCTCACTCCCTGGCGAACATCACGATCGAGGACATCATCGGTGATGACTACCGTCCGGGGGAGGGGGTCCCGTGGGGCCTGGACGAGACTCCCGACGCGGCCGCCTTGCAGCTGGTGGCCGTGGCCGGGGCGGAGCGCGAGAAGGGCGACTCCATCGCGCTGTACCTGCCGGACTACGGGTGCGAGAGGCGGCGGAGCGCAGAGCAGGCGCGAGCAGCTCGTCAGCTGCAGCTGGCGGCGCCAGGCCTGCGGCTGCGCATGATCCCGCACGACCCTCCGCTGGCAGACGGTGCCGGCGGCCTGTACTACATCGCGCCTCCTCGCTTCCCAGGTGATGCGAGTGGTAAGGCGCGGAAGCAGCTTCGCAATGACGTGCTGACCGCGGTGGCCGCCGTCTTGCGAGAGTGTGCCGCGCGGTGGCCCAAGGTCGTGATCGGGACGGGCCACGGCGGGCTGGTGGCGGCTGCAGCGGCCCACCCCAGAGTGGTGGAGGCCGCTCTCGCGCTGCGGTACGCGAGAGAGGCGGAGGGCATGCAGGTCGCGGAGGCGTGGGTGAACGTCAGGGCGTTCGTGGCGATCGGGCCGCGCGCCCACAGCCCGAGCAGGATCGGCTTTGTGCGAGAGGCGTTTCCGGAGTTCGGAGCGGCTGCCCACGGCGACGAGCGCCCGGCCCCCCTCTATTTGGTGGAGGGCGCCGGGGCGCACCGCCGTTTCGGGCAGGACCTCGGCGAGGCGCTGGGCGTGAAGGTGTCGGCCACGCTGGGCGAGGTCCTCATGCAGGAGGTGGTCTCTGCCCCCCCGCGGATGCTGGAGTTCAGCGGGGGGCGCTGCGCGTGCGGGCGGAGTTCGCTGGTGCTGGCGCGGTGCGGCCAGTGCATCAGGGCCGACCGCGAGCTCGAGGAGGAGGCGCGGCTGGCTGAGGCGCCGGAGGAGGCGTTCGGGGAGCCCGACGTGGTCGACGTGGCGGCCTCGGCGGCGCGCATGCGCGCGGTCCGCCCGCAGCCGGCAGTCGCCGTCGGGCCTGGCCCCTGCATCGCCGTGTCGGCGGAGCTCGTGCGGGACCTCCTGGAGTTTGGCGGCGGCCGGGCGGATTTCACGTGCAACTGCATCCGGGTCCGCCGAGCGCCGGCTGCGGGCGTCGTGGCCTTGGAGGCCGCGCGGGTTTTTTCCTATCGGCTGTCGTGCTTTGTCGTGCCGCAGGGGCCCGAGCCGGGCGTGGAGGTGGCGCTGGCGCAGCCGTGCGTGGAGTTCGGGCTGGAGCTCGTCACGGAGATCGACGTGGAGCTGCTGCAGGCGGGCTTGCCGAAGGGCGCCGAGCTGGTCCAGCTCTTCGCCTGCGCCTGGCTGCTGTGGGAGGGCGGTGCGCGCCTCCCCGCGCTGGGCGCTACTCACGTGCATCGGCACTGCAGGGGGTCGGCCATCTGCAACGGTGCGGTCGTCAAGGTGTCCTCCTACTCCTCCGCCTACTCCGAGGTCTTCGCGGGAGCCCTGGGGTTATCGTGGTACCGGGCCCTCCGCGATCGCTTCGGCGGGCGGGCATCAGGAGCCTTCGTCGAGTTCGCGGACTCCGACTTCGCGCGCGGCGAGCGGGAGGCCTTCGAGGTGCCGGACGTCCTCGGGGCGATCACCGGCATGCGGGCGCCGACGTCTGAGCAGGTGCGCTCCGTCGGGCGCGTGGCATGTGCCCCGGAGCGCGGCACTGCAGCCTTCGACGCGGAGGTGGCGGACGGGCGCAAGCTGGAGGACGCCGACATCGCCATCAGGGAGGAGTACGCCGCGAAGGTGCGGGGCTGTGAGCCTGAGGCGGGGAGCGAGCCGTTCGAGCTGTCCAAGTCGCTCCGTGCCCACATCATCGGGGACCAGTGGAAGGACGAGGAGTGCGGGGCCACCTGCATGCAGCTCCGCGCCGAGCCTGGCGCCGGCGACACCCCCGAGGCGCAGCGCCTCGGGGAGGACTTCGCGCTCGAGCAGTTCGTGACGGTGGGCCCAGGGGAGCAGCGCTGGCTGCTAGTTCTCCCTGCGTCTGGCGGACCGGGCTCGGGTATATCGTGGAGGCGTTTCATCTTCCTCCACGTTCACGCTGGCCCGTCGGGGGCCACAAGACGGTGGTCGCCACTCGTGAGTGCGCCCGGCGGCTGGTGGTTTGGCCGGGGCTCGCGGCGGACATCGAGAAGTGGTGTGCTAGCTGCTGGGCCTGCCTCCGATTCAGGAAGCAAACTACGAAGGTGCAGGCCAGCTTCATCGTGGCACGGCACCGGCTTCCTTTTCATCATGTGGTCATCGACGTGGAGGGCCGCATCACCCCCCCCGACGTCGACGGGTACGCGTACGTGCTGACCTACATCTGCGTGACGACGGGGGCGCCCCTGCTCGAGCCGCTCAAGCACCTGCAGCACTCCGAGGTCCGGCGTGCCTTCTTTCGATGCGCGACTCGGGCCAAGACCTGGCCGATGCTTGTGAGCTCGGATCGGGGCAAGGAGTTCTGCAACGCTCTCATGGAAGAGCTCTGGGCGCTCCTCAACTTCGCGGGCCGCTTCGGCACGTCGTGGAGGCCCTGTGAGCAGGCGGACGCGGAGCGGTCCCACATCGAGTGTGCGAGGGAGATCGGCATTTTCCTGCACGACGTTTTTAAGTGTGCCCCCGGCCAGTGGGCCGAGCTGCTGCCGATCGTCGAGTTCGTGTTGTGGAACTCGCCCGGCAAGTCGGCGCTGTCGCCGAGGGACCTCTGCATGGGTTGGTCGCTGGCTTCGCCGCTGGAGAGGGAGCTGCTGCCGCTGGAGCCCGCCGTTCGTGAGGCGGTCTCCGACGTCGCGGCAGCGCAGTTCGAGCAGTTCAGGCGTTTGCGGGAGGTTTATCTTCAGCATCGGGCTCGAGCCGGCCGACGCAGGGCGGAGCTGGCCAATCGCACGAGATCGTCGAGACGCCCGGAGGTCGGGGACATGGTTTTGTTCAAGGACCCGAAGCTCTCCAAGGCCGTGGCCGGGCACGCTCCAGGCCGCCGGCCTCTGCGCGGCCCCTTCGAGGTCCTCTCCACGAAGGGCAACGTGGCTACGTTGCGGGACCCCGAGACCCAGCAGGTGCTCAAGGACGTCCACGGGGATTTCTTGGTCGGCGTCCCGGGCTTGGTTGACGACACGGAGCGCATCGTGAAGTTGGAGGAGGACGACGGCCGTGGCAGGGCCTCTGCCGGACAGCTTCTGGCAGCGCGGCTGGCCCCTGGAGGCGGCGAGGCCGCCGAGGCGCTGGCGCCGCGCGTGAAGGCGCGGATGCGAGAGGTGAAGGTCGGGCGGCTTGTCGCCTACCAGGGCGAGGAGGCGAAGCGCTGCAGGGTGGGCAAGGTGCTGAGCCTGGCCGAGGACCTGAGCAGCGTGACGGTGCACGTGTACCAGGCGGCGGTCGACGGACGGCTGCAGGTGGTCTGGACAGCGGCGTACGACCGCCAGGAGGGCGCGGACTTCCAGCGGCCGAGAGTCGAGACACTGGAGGCGAAGCGGGTGCTGGGTGTCGTGGAGCTCAACAAGGGCGTGCTGAACCACTCGGCAGCGAGCAGGCTGGCGCGGGCCGGCTGGCGGCTGGACGAGGGGACCGTGCGTCACGGCGCCTTGGCGGCGGCGGCAGTAACGCCGGCCGCGCCACGGCTCTCCGACCTCCCCTCGAGCCGCGTCATCGCGCTCGTCGCAGCTTGCCGCCCGCTCGAGGAGCTCGACCTGAAGATCGGCGAGGTCCAGGCGTGGGCGCACGGCGCTCCCCTCTTCGTGGAGATCTTCGACGGGGTCGGGAGGCTCTCGCAGGCGGTCCGGAGCTTAGGCGCGGCCAACGCGGTGTGCAGCGTGGTGGCCGGCATCGACCTCAAGCGCAGGACGTACGGGCAGTACTGGGACCTCAGCAGGGCTAAGGACCGTGCCCGGCTGCGCTACCTGCTCTTCGAGGTGCTGAGGCCGGCAGGAGCCCACTGGGCGCTCCCTTGTGCTAAGTGGAGCAGCCTCGGGGGCCACCAGCCCGACGCCAACGCGCACGCGCTAGCCTCCTTCACCATGGACGGCCTCGAGCACTTCGACGGCGCGGGCTGCCTGGCCTCCTTCGAGGGCCCGCGAGCGCACGCGCTGGTGGCGAGCGTGGAGTGGCAGCAACGGTTCGGGTCAGCCGAGGCGCCGCGCGGGCGCTGGCGTTACGTGCTCCCCGACGGCTGCATGTTCCACTGCAGGAGCCCGGATGAGGAGCCCCTGGCCATGCAGAAGCCGTACGTCATCGTGGGCAACTTCCCGCTGGACTTGCTGGACGTCCAGTGCCGCCGTGGAGCGCTGCGGCCGCTAGGGCGCGGCCTCGAAGGCGTCGAGGTCGCCTCCGCGGAGCTGGGCAGCGTCGCCGGGAGCTCCATGATCGGGGCCGCGCGGGCGCTGGAGGGGCCCCGCATGCCCTGCGAGCCGGGACGCGCGGCCGCTCCGGCTGCTGGGGTGACGAGGTCGGTGGACAAGCTGAGCGACGCCGAGATGGCGGAAAAGAAGGCACGGCGGGAGCCGGCGGCGGCGGCGGCGAAGAAGAAGTGGGCCGAGCTGGCCAAGAAGGGTGACTGGGACCAGGTGCGGATGCCCGGCAAATGCTTCAGGTTTGCCGAGGTGAAGGTTTCGCCGAGGCGCTCTGCGGAGTACAAGGCCAAGGTTCTGGAGGCGGTCGGGCTCGTCGGCGAGTGCGCGGGCTACAAGCACCTGGGCAGCCAGGAGCTGGAGGCGCTGAAGGAGATGATCAGCCTGAAGGCCGAGGCGTTCTGGGTGAAGGGCACCGCGCGAACGGTCATGCGCGGCTTCAAGCACGACGTGGTGACGACCGGCTTGCCTGTGCGTGGGCCGCCGATCCGCCTGAAGGGCCCCGAGGCTTCCATCGTCCGCGAGGAGCTCGAGGCGGGCGTGGAACAAGGACTGTACTCCAGGGGGACCTCGCCCTGGGGCAGCTGGGCCTTTCCGACCAAGGAGCACGCGAGCGGCCGGAGGCGTCGGACCGTCGTGGACTACCGCATGGTCAACCGCAGGATGGTGATGTTCGTGTACTACATCCGCCGGTGCCGAGACGTCAAGGGCGAGCTGGTGGGCTGCGCCTTCATCTCCGGCATGGACGGCGCTCGCGGCTTCAACCTCCTGGTCAACACTGAGCACGCGAAGGAGGTCCTGGCTGTGCTGGCGGACTGCGGCTGCTACCTCCCCGAGGTGCTGCAGCTGGGGCCAGCGACGGGGCCCTTCGACTTCCAGTTCTGCACCGACGAGCTGTTCACCGGCACCGGCCGCGGACGCTACGGTTCGGTTTGGAAGAACTACATCGACGACTTCTGGGTCAGGACGGGGCAGTGGCTGAACGGTCGCGCCTACACCGACCGAGAGTACGAGGAGATGCTGGCAGCGGCATCCCCCCCCCCGGCTGCCTCTCGCCCGCTGGGCGACTCGCTGGCAGCAGCCGGGTTCGCGGGGACTCGCAAGGCCAGCCAGAGCTACGACCACGCCAAGGGCGTGCTCGTGGGGCTGTGCGTGGCGCAGTCGGCCACGGGAGCGGCGGCCATGGACGGCGGCGGGGTTGCCTTGGCGAACGGCCTCCGCATGCTGGTGGTGGCTGCCGCGGTGCGCACGGCATCCTTGATGGATGAAGGGCTGCGCGCGGGCGTGCAGCTGACGCAGGACATCTTCGAGGCGGCCGGCGACCTGGTCCAGAGCGTCTCCTGGAACCTCAGCGGCCTCATCCACGAGGTGTGCGAGGGTGCGGTCCCGGTGGTGCGCGTCCTGGTCGTCGTGCAGTGCTGCTGCGCTCTCTACTGCCTGCGCTCGTGGGTGGCTTGCCGTTCGCAGCGGGCGGCGCTGGAGCGGGCCGCCACCGCCGGCGAGGCGGCTCAGCGCGGACTCACGTCCAGCGCGCGAGCCTGCGAGGCCGGCGACGGGCCCGCCTTCGGCCGCGAGCCGATGGCCAGGGCGGCAGCCGCTGGGAGGAGCCCGGGCGGGGCCCTCTCATCAGCAGATGGCGCCGCCAGCCCTGTGGTGGCGCTGTGGCGCGAGGCGGAGTTCGAGACGCCCCTGCTCGGAGCGGCGGCACGCCCCCGAGCGGAGGTCCTCCTGATCCAGC
>CAUYUJ010016181.1:97500-102500 GCA_963575745.1 Prorocentrum cordatum | reverse complement strand
CCCTGCGATGCTGTTCCTGGTGGCATCCTTGTCCACAAAGCGGCAAGTAGTCGTGGCATTTTGCCCTAGCGCCGCCGCCAGCTTCCCTGTCCCCTTCGTCTTGTTGCTTAAGGTTGACGCACCCACGCTCCTTATGTTGCTCGCAGCCAGGTCGGCAGCGACGAGCACGTTGATGAAGGTTTGGGCGGTGATCTGCTTCCGCACGAGGGCCGATATGAGCACAGCCTTCAGAGAAACTGGCGTGGATCCTTCGTACTTCGCCGCGACGCGGATGCGGGAGAACAGCTGGTCGAAGATCATCTTCACCTCGTTCAGGTCCGCCACCTTCGCCAGCGCCTGAACGGCGTCGTCCGCCAAGGGGTGGATGTCGACCATCCCGGCCGGAGCAGCAGCCATTGTCTTCTGGAAGAAGAGCGCTTGCAAGGAAAAGGCCAGCGAAAGGAGCTTTACCTTCTGATGTCGGAGATGTATTGGTGAAACGTACGCTCGACTTTATACTGGTACTACCACTACTACTACCACTCCTACTGCTCCTACTAATACTACTACTACTACTACTACTACTACTACTACTACTACTACTACTACTACTACTACTACTACTACTACTACTACTACTACTACTACCTACGAGTACTGCCACGAATACGACTAGTACTAGTACTAGTACTAGTACTACTACTACTACTACTACTACTACTACTACTACTACTACTTTTCAGACTACTACTACTACGACAAATACTACTACGACTACTGCTGCTACTACTACAACTACCACTACGACCACTACGACAACGACACTAAGACCACTACGGCTACGACGGCTACTACTTCTACTACTACTACTACCACTACTGCTACTGCTGCTGCTATTACTTCTACGACTACTACTACTACTACTACGACGACGACGACGACTACTACTACGACTACTACGACTGCGGATAAAAATGCTACTTCTACTGACACTACTACTGCTACTACCACTGCTACTGCTACTATTGCTACTGTTGCTGCCTACTACTACTACTACTACTACGGCTACTACTACTACTACTACTACTACTACTACTACTACTACTACTACTACTAATGCTGCTACTACTACTAGTACTACTACTACTACTACTACTACTACTGCTACCGCTACCACTACAGCTACGACAGTTGCTACGACAACTGCTGCGACGACGACAACACCTACTACTACTACTACTACTACTGCCAATACTAGTGCTACCACTACTACTAATAATACTTCTTCTACTACTACTACTACTACTGCTACTACTACTTCTACCACTACTATGTCTACTACTACTACTACTACCATCACTACTACAACCGCTACTACTACACACTACTCCTACCGCTACTACTGCTACTGCCACCGCTACTACTACTACTACTACAACTACTACTACTACTACTACTACTACGACTACTACTACTACTACTACTACCACAAATACTACTACTATCACTACTATTACTATACTACTACTACTACTACTACTACTGCTACGACGACGACTACTACTACTACTTACTACTACTACTACTACGACTACTCTACTTTTACACGACTACTACTACTACTACTACTACTACTACTACTACTCTACTACTACTACTACTACTACTACACTACTACTACTACTACTACTACTGCTACTACTACTACTAACTACTACTACTACTACTAATAAAACTAATAATATGTACTACTGCTACTACTAACTACTACTACGACAAATCTACTGCAACCACGACTACTACTACTACTACTAACTACTACTACTACTACTACTACGACTACTACTACTACCACTACGAATATCACTCCTGCCGCTACTACGACTACTACTACTACTACTACTACTACTACTGCTACTCCTACTACTACTACTACTACTACTACTACTACTACTACTACTACAACTACTACTACGACTACTACGACTACTACGACTACTACGACGACTACTACTACTACTACTACTACTACTACTACTACTACTACTACTACTACTACTACTACTACTACTACTATTCCCCACATGTTTCGTGGGGTTATGGTTTTCTTCCCTGCCGCGCCGCACCCGCGACACACACCTCACTCTTCGTACAGCACAACTCAGCACAGCACAGCACAGCACATCACAACACAGCACAGCTCAGCTCAGCACACAGCTCAGCTCAGCTCAGCACACAGCACAGCTCAGCACAGCTCAGCACAGCCCAGCACGGCTCAGCTCAGCACAACACAGCACAGCTCGTGGCACTGGCGCTAAGAACAGCAAGCGTGGCACTTTCTCGACACCACAGGGGGTGCGCAAAGGGTGGTCTCTCAGCTCGGTCGCTATCCACGACCGACACCACAGGGGGTGCGCAGGGGGTGGTCCCTGAGCGCGGCCGCTGTCCGTGCCAGTCGCCCAGGCATAGCAGGCGTGGCACCTTCTCGACACCATAGGGGGTGCGCAGGGGGTGGTCCCTGAGCGCGGCCGCTACCCGTGCCAGTCGTCCAGGCATAGCAGGCGTGGCATCTTCTCGACACCATAGGGGGTGCGCAGGGGGTGGTCCCTGAGCGCGGCCGCTACCCGTGCCAGCCGTCCAGGCATAGCAGGCGTGGCACGTTCTAGACACCATCGGGGGTGCGCAGGGGGTGGTCCCTGAGCGCGGCCGCTATCCGTGCCAGTCGTCCAGGCATAGCAGGTGTTGCACTTTCTCGACACCATAGGGGGTGCGCAAGGGGGGGGTCTCTGAGCGCGGCCGCTACCCGTGCCAGCTCCAGGCATAGCAGGCGTGGCACCTTCTAGACACCATAGGGGGTGCGCAGGGGGTGGTCACTGAGCGCGGCCGCTATCCGTGCCAGTCGTCCAGGTTGCATGCGTGGCACTTTCTCGACACCATAGGGGGTGCGCAGGGGGTGGTCCCTGGGCGCTGCCGCTATCCGTGCCAGTCGTCCAGGCATAGCAGGCGTGGTATTTTCTCGGCACCACAAGGGGGTGCGCAGGGGGTGGTCCCTGAGCGCGGCCGCTATCCGTGCCAGTCGTCCAGGCATAGCAGGCGTGGCACTTTCTCGACACCATAGGGGGTGCGCAGGGGGTGGTCCCTGAGCGCGGCCGCTATCCGTGCCAGTCGTCCAGGCATAGCAGGCGTGGCCTTTCTAGACACCATACGGGGTGCGCAGGGGGTGGTCCCCAGCGCGGCCGCTATCCGTGCCAGTCGTCAAGCATGGCAGGCGTGGCACTTTCTCGACGCCATAGGGGGTGCGCAGGGGTGGTCCCTGAGCGCGGCCGCTATCCGTGCCAGCCGTCCAGGCATAGCAGGCGTGGCACTTTCTCGACACCATAGGGGGTGCGCAGGGGGTGGTCCCTGAGCGCGGCCGCTATCCGTGCCAGTCGTCCAGGCATAGCAGGCGCGGCACTTTCTCGACACCATAGGGGGTGCGCACGGGGTGGTCCCTGAGCGCGGCCACTGTCCGTGCCAGCCGTCCAACCATAGCAGGCGCGGCACTTTCTCGACACCATAGGGGGTGCGCAGGGGGTGGTCCCTGAGCGCGGCCGCTATCCGAGCCAGTCGTCCAGGCATAGCAGGCGTGGCACTTTCTCGACACCATAGGGGGTGCGCAGGGGGTGGTCCCTGAGCGCGGCCGCTATGCGCGCCAGTCGTCCAGGGCATAGCAGGCGTGGCATTTTCTCGACACCATAGGGGGTGCGCAGGGGGTGGTCCCTGAGCGCGGCCGCTATCCGAGACGGTCGTCCAGGGCATAGCAGGCGTGGCACTTTCTCGACACCATAGGGGGTGCGCAGGGGGTGGTCCCTGAGCGCGGCCGCTATCCGTGCCAGTCGTCCAGGCATAGCAGGCGTGGCACCTTCTCGACACCATAGGGGGTGCGCAGGGGGTGGTCCCTGAGCGCGGCCGCTATCCGTGCCAGTCGTCCAGGCATAGCAGGCGTGGCACTTTCTCGACACCATAGGGGGTGCGCAGGGGGTGGTCCCTGAGCGCGGCCGCTATCCGTGCCAGTCGTCCAGGCATAGCAGGCGTGGCACTTTCTCGACACCATAGGGGGTGCGCAGGGGGTGGTCCCTGAGCGCGGCCGCTATCCGTGCCAGTCGTCCAGGCATAGCAGGCGTGGCACTTTCTAGACACCATAGGGGGTGCGCAGGGGGTGGTCCCTGAGCGCGGCCGCTATCCGTGCCAGTCGTCCAGGCATAGCAGGCGTGGCACTTTCTCGACACCATAGGGGCGTATGGGGGTGCATCCACATGAGCGCGCGCCGCTCTCCGTGGCGTCCAGGGCAGGCGTTTTCTCGACACCATGGGGGGTGCCCATGAGCGCGGCCGCTATCCCCAGTCAACCAGGCATAGCAGGCGTGGCATTTTCTCGACCACCATAGGGGGTGCGCAAGGGGTGGTCCCTGAGCGCGGCCGCTATCCGTGCCAGTCGTCCAGGCATACCAGGCGTGGCACTTTCTCGACACCATACGGGGTGCGCAGGGGGTGGTCCCTGAGCGCGGCCGCTATCAGTGCCAGTCGTCCAGGCAGGGCAGGCGTGGCGCTGTCTCGACACCATAAGGGGGTGCGCAAGGGGTGGTCCCTGAGCGCGGCCGCTACCCGTGCCAGTCGTCCATGCATAGCAGGCGTGGCACTTTCTAGACACCATCGGGGGTTCGCAGGGGGTGGTCCCTGAGCGCGGCCGCTATCCGTGCCAGCCGTCCAGGCATAGCAGGCGTGGCACTTTCTCGACACCGCAGGGGGTGCGCAGGGGGTGGTCCCTGAGCGCGGCCGCTATCCGCGCCAGTCGTCATAGCAGCATAGCATGCACAAGCTGAGCGCGGCCGGCGTGGCACTTTCTCATAGGGGGTGCGCAGGGGGTGGTCCCTGAGCGCGGCCGCTATCCGTGCCAGTCGTCCAGGCATAGCAAGCGTGGCACTTTCTCGACACCATAGGGGGTGCGCAGGGGGTGGTCCCTGAGCGCGGCCGCTATCCGTG
>CAUYUJ010016181.1:50000-87500 GCA_963575745.1 Prorocentrum cordatum | reverse complement strand
AAACATGAATGCATACATACATGCCTACATGCAGACATGCCTACATGTATAATTGCATGCGTGAATGCATGCATGGTTACATACATACATGCATGATGCATGCATACATGCATGCATGCATAGATGCACACATGCATACATGCATACATGCATACACACATACATACATACATGCATACCTGCATACCTACATACCTGCATACATGCATGCATGCATGCATGCATACACATACACATGCACATGCACATGCACATACACGTACACATACGCATACGCATACACATACACACAATTACGCGTACACACATACACATACACGTACACATACACATACACATACACAAACACATGCACATACCCATACGCATATATGTACACCTACACCTACATCGACACCGACATCGACACCGGCACCTACACCTACACCTACACATACATATGCACATGCACATGCATATACACATCTCTTTCCCCCAAGGCCAGACGGAATCGGGCAACAGCCTAGAGTACTCAAGGCTGTCGCACCCGTTCTCATTATGTTTAATCTGTGACTGAATTCACTGCATGTCGAATCAACTTACAAGCTCGAGCGACACTGCCGAGGACATGGGCCAGAGCGACCTCTGAGCCTTGGACGAGGTAACTTAAACTGAAACTGCAGACCCTCAACCTTTTGGCGAGTGGTGGGGACGGTGGGCGGAAAGACTTGAACGAGAAACGGTTGCGGCCGAGAGGGACAGAGAACAACGTTCAGAGAACTGTAGCATCTCTCTCCCCCAAGGCCTGACGGAATCGGGCAACAGCCTAGAGTATTACAGGCTGTCGCATACGTTCTCATTATTTTCAATCTGTGACTGACTTCACTGCATACCGAATCAACTTACAAGCTCGAGCGACACTGCCGAGGACATGGGCCAGAATGACCTCTGAGCCTCGGACGAGGTAACTTAAACTGAAACTGCAGACCCCTAACCCATACTGTGCTCTGGAGCCGCCTGAGGTGAAACCTACCCACAAAGACGATTTAGATGGACAGATTGAAGGCCTCCCACGGACCCCGAGAGCCAAATCGCAATCGCGGCAGCCAATTTCTTGGGGTAAGACGCCGCGAGAGAGGTTAAATTAATACTGGTACCTGGGGCCTTGCCTCTCAAGATCATGTGTGGCTTGAGGCTGAAACTACAACACCCGTGGCCAGTGCACAAAACGTGCTCGTGACGAAGGGAAGGAACGTGCCATCCGACGAAACGTGTCCGTTTGCGCCAGCGCGCGCCGAAAGCACACTGGTCAACAACAAGCTGTCTACAGGATCGGTGGCCCATCAAGGCCGTCATGCGCACTTCACGCCACGCCTTAGATGCATGCGGGTTCTCAAGCAGGATTGGAACGCGGCACTTTATACAAGCCCTAACAATCCTACAAGTTACCCTCAAGGTCTCACTCCCGAGTCGAAGCCTGGCCGCTTCTGCGGGCGTGGGGTCAGGAATCCCGTGAGGGCACCAAGATTTACGAATCTGTTTGGATAGCACTGGCGTCCAACTACTACATGGGAACGCTGCAAACACTGCGTTGACGTTGTTAGAATGAATGCAACCCAGGATTACATTGACCACCACAGGATTGGTCAAGTCATATTCACCACCATTGAGAGAGTCGAAACTAATGCATTGTTGCTGTCTGGCCTCAAGATGCTTGCCTACTGCACCCGTGCCAGAGAACAAATCAAGAAACACACGATTGTCATGACTGTGAGCTGATGTTTGTTGAAACAGTCTCCGGAGTCTCGCTCAAATTTTGTGAGCGGGCAAGTTGTCTTTCCATCCCACGTTGTGATCACCCTGTCCACCGTGCAATGGCCGTCGCGGCGTACACGCCGAGCTCACTGGGGGGCAGGCGTCAGCCGCCTGCTGCGCAAGTCGGGCGGCACTGGCACCCACGCCTGGAGCGACAGAGAGGCCCTCAACTGGCGCTCCTCTGCCATGCCGTAGTCGCAGGCCCTCTCAAGAAGCCCCACGTACGACTTGGGGATCCAGGCGTGGTCTCTGCAGCGCTTCACGAAGGTGTCCGCTGCCAGGCGACCGCGTTGCCTGATGGCCTCCATGCTGCGAGTCTGGCGGGTGACGTCGTCGCCGCTGTCGCCGTGCCTCATCATGCACTGGCGGAGGATAGGCTGGCCTGGCCCTGCGAACTCGGCAGCCCTCTTGAAAAGGCTCGAAAATTCCCGATAGTCGAAGGACCACACGCTCTCGTGGCCAAAGCGAATCTTCAAGATGGAGAACTGCGGGCACAGGATCACCAGCTCGAGGCTGTCGAGCAGGCAGCACTGATCGAACTCTTTGATATTCGTGGCTTGCCTCTCCTCGAAGGCCAACCACCGCGCCCAGTACCTCATGCTTGAGCCGGGCACCAGCGGTATGAGCGTGTTGACCTTCAGCCTCAAGCCCTGGCTCGGTCTCAGGTACATGCACAGCCAGAACATCAGGCACTGGTCGAACTCCAGCTCGCCCATGTAGAGGGCTGCCATCACCAGCTCGCACTGACCTATCCAAAGAGGCAGCGCCCTGCTGAGACCTGGAGCCAAGCGTCTGGAGCCCTTCAGCACTATCTTGGCCCGCACCAGCCCTCCGCCGTGGCAGATCCCAAACACATTGTGCTCGAGGGCTGCCATGACCTTCTCGCCCGAGTCGTGGTAGTCCCGAAAGTACCTGTTGTACATCATCGCAGAAGGACGTGTCGCTCTGTTCACCTCCAAGAAGCAATGGCCGAAGTTCCGTGCGAGGTGGGCTTCGCTCTGATGAGCAGGCTGATGACGCCTTGCTTTCTGCCTGCGTTGATGCTCCGCTGGCTGCTGGCTGACCTCTGCCACAGGTCCTGGGGCTGGCAATGGCACGCTCCTCCGGGCACTGCTGCTCGGAGTCTGAGTCCTCGGAGTCGGAGTCCTCGTAGAACTCGCCCTTGCCCCAGCTCTGCCAATCGCCAGGTGATCCCAACTGGCGAGACCCGATGCCTGGATGCCAGTCCGCGTCGTCGAACTCGAGTGGGGCGCCCGAACCGGCACCGGCCCTGGCGAGCTCGTCGACAGCCGTCTGGAGGGCGGCACTCGCCCCCCCCCCTCTTTCGGGTTGCCCAAGGGGGACGAGCATCCCGCCAGCCGCCTCCGCCCTGAACTGGCGGTCCCGACTTGAAACGTGAAGCGGCGTCGGCAGGATTGAACTCTGAAGGCACCCACCTAGACGCGAAGTCCGAATCCGAAGCCATGGACAGAGCGGCCAGTTGGCGACAATGTCGGTTGATGGTAGCATTGCTGGCTCGCCCCCTCCCCTGCGCCAGAACAAAGCCGAGATTGTCCCCCAAGAAGAAGTGACGATGCGAGAACTGGCGCACTGATCGGAGACGGTTCCTGGCAGCAATAACTGTGGCGCGACCCTCCGAGGAGGTGATGTTCTCGGCGACGCGCCAGCGCCCTCGCACCTTCAGGCCCCACGGGTTGAAGTCTCCTATGCTGTCTCGATCCACATCGAGCAACTCCAAAGGTACCTCGTCGGGCGGCGCGTCGGCTGGTAAGCTGGAGCCCAGTGGAGGCTTCTCGGCGCCATCTAGAGCTCGCTGGCGGGCGTGCACGGCATCCTCGACAAAGAACCGCCAGCGCTCGCTCTGGCGGCCCCGAGCTCTCACTTTGTCAACTGTGAAGTGCTTAGCCACTATGCCGAACCCCCCGTTGTCTGCAGCGCTGGCCCCCTCTGAGCCGGACGCTGACACCAACTGGCACCAAGGCCTCTTGCTGTCGGCATAAGCAAGCGGCAGCAGCACCATCATCCAGCGAAGCTCCTTTACCACGGCGGGGCAAAGCCCGATGCGACTGTCCCCAGCGATGTCTACGAAGCGGTAGATGGCGTGCGGGATGCTCAGCAAGCACCTCCTCAGGATGGCGGACCAAGCGAAATGGCCCACAATGCGGTGTAGCAGCTTGCCAGATGCATACCCCTCCTGCAGGAGGGCTGCGATAGCGAGCCGCACCTTCCAGCAGCGACGATGGCCGACCGAGATCCTTCCAGTAGCGCGGTCCAGCGTCATACCTGTGAATTGCGTCTCAGGCAGTCCGTGCTCGAGCTCCTTACACTGCAGTCCAGCAGCAGCCAGACGTAGATGGCAGTGCCGAAATTGCCGTCGGTGATGTGAGGGGCCTGCTTCTTGTCGAGCAGAAAAGCCTCTGGGGGCACTCCTGCTCTGAGCGCGCTGGCAGGCACCATGGCCTGGCAAAAGTAGAGCGCCCAAGACCAGCCCATCGCCATGACCTCCAGGTGCGGAGTGACATAGCATGACGATGGCAGGTCGAGCCTGCTGGCCAGCTTGGGATTGGCGCGGCGAAAGTGCTTAGCAGACACGCGAGGTAGGGCAAAATACTCGGCGACTCCAGGAGGGGCCTTGCGTCGATAGAAAGCGTTGTCGACGTCCATCTGGGACAGGATCAAGTCATCCGACAGCCCGATCTCCACTGACGCCCATGATGCGGGTGTGGGGAGCCTCGAATGCGCGGGCTCCTCGAACAGATCGTTGACCGCCCTGGTGTCCAGTATCATCCGCAGCCGCCCGTCCTTCTTTGCGACGAAGAAGATGCCGACCGCGGCAGGGGCGTGCCGACGGACGCTGACCAAGTTGGCCTGGAGCATCTGCATGACTGATGAAATCGCTGTAGCGGACCTGGTCCTTCACGAGAGCCGGACCACTGTACGGTTGAATGTTGGTAGCAGCAAGCGTAGAGCCAGAAGAAGCCTCTCTCCGCAAGCTAGTCGAAATAGACCTCCAGCGTTGTAAAGCCAAGCCAGACAGCACACGCTCGCCGTCCGCGAGGCCGCCCCAGGAGGGCAACGAGACAAGGTCAGGCTGGAAGCTGCGTCGAGGGTCGCTGTCAGCGTACCCAGGACGACTGCCGCCAAGCTCGCTCAGGGCTTGCGCGGCTGTGCATGGTGGCGGCGGCGTGGCCCTGTAGATGTCCGAAATGATCTCGACACTACGGCGCTGAGCAAGAGACTCACCCAGGCCTGGCCTGGCGGAGGATGAATTGTGCAACCGAACATCTCGTTGAGGCACTCCACTGCCGAAATTGCCCAAGCCTGCCATTGCCGACGAACGTGCACGCGACGGCGCGCTGCGCGGCACCCAGAGGCTGGATAACAAAATTGACCTTCTTGAGGGAAAGGCGGGGCCATCGGTAGTAGCTCACGACCTATGGGCATCCCTGTCGGCGACTGGGCGGGAAGGCCAGTCGCCTGGGTGCTCATGACGTCCTAGCCCCCGCACTGGCAGACGCCTCAGCCTCTCTCAGGGCTTTGGCACATGCCTTGGCGGCGGCTCGCTTGGCCTTGGACCCCCCCTCGGCCCCGTCGGGGTATTGCAACAAGTCTACCACAGCGTCACCGGATCCCTGATGATAGCCAGCGTGCGCAGCCTGCCCAGCCTGAAGGCTCCTCTCCTCGCTGAGCTCCCGCAACTCCGTAGCGACGGTGCTCTCGATGAGCGGCCCCGAGGCAACGTGCTCCTCAAGGAAGGGGCAGGGCATCATAAGACCGCGCGTCTCGCCGACCCCCGAGCACCAGGACTCTTCAGCCAACAGGGTGCCAGCATGGCTGTCCGTCTCCAGCGGACGGTGCTTGCAGCGGTACTCGACCAGCTGCGGATGTCTGAGCAGCAGGCCCACGAACGACAGCTCCATGGCGCCGACTTGGTCATATGTCAGAGCGTACTCCGCAGCCCTCATGGCTGTCTTGAGGTCCGACACGCCTGGATCTGCAACCAAAAAATCACCTGGCGACTTCCACCCCGCGGGCCGAACTCTTGGATGACCAGCGGCCAGGAGAATGAGCTGTAAGCACCACCTGGTAGTCAACGGCCCCGTGAGCCGCCACAAGTCCCAGACCGTCTCCGAGACTAGATCCACCGCGAACTTGAACTCCTTGGAGCATTGGCCTAGCCGAGGCCTGGTGACTCCCAGGATGCTCGCAACTAGCTCCAGCTCTGCGATGTCGTATCCAGCCGTGTCCGCCGAGAGGTTCCGATCTATGATCAGCTCGAGCTGTTCACACTGCTTCAGCACCCCGAACTGCGGGTCAAGGACCACAGCCTGATCTATACGAGAGTCGATAGGCACGATGCTAGGCCCACTGACGTCCCACCAACGATGATCATATGCTGGCAGGCGGCATCGCCCACGCATGGCAGGCAGAGCCCCCATCACCTTCAGCGGGCGACTCTTGTCGACTGGCAAGCTGGAGGGCGTCAAGGGCGGCACGTCAATGACCTCGAATGTCTGGTCCCCAGTCAATGCACAGCCTCCCTCCGTGGCCCGCCCCAGCCTATCGTCGCAGTCGTCGGTGTCCACGTCCAGAAGTGGCCTCGATCGATCCTGATTCTGAGCCCGACCCACTGCTCGAGCCCCCTCGTGCTGGGCGTGTCTAAACTCCTGTCCCCGCGAGGACAGCCACCCCCAGTGTGACTGCAAGCTCAGGCACTGGTCGAGGATCGGGGCCCCCTTGTGGTCGCACGGCGCGGCGCCGAGCAACAATCGCACTCTCAGCTTCTCCGGGTATACGTTTCCTGTCGGAGTCATCTCCCACGTGATCGCCGTTCCTGGCTCGTCGAAGGTCGCACCCATCACGCAAGACTTGACGGGCGCGATGCAACACATGAACAACAGCAAATGGTGCCACACGCTGCGGTCTGTGCCGTGACGAACGGCCCCTCGTCGCCTGGGCGCATATATCTGTATATATATATATATATCCAGAAGATCCAGCGAGGCGCCACCATGCAACATATCCGAACGTCACACCAACTGCCAGTCCAAACACGAACGTACAGATACCGTAGCTGAGCATCAACCCAGGTTACTGTTCTGCACTGCACACGAGAACCGACGAGGCCATGGGCGGGATGGAAGGCGTGGTCAACTTGGTGGCCCCCAAAAGCCAACTTAGACTGTCAAGGTCGGTCGCCTCAGGCGTCGCCGCCCTCAAAAAGACTTGAGCGAGAAACGGTTGCGGCCGAGAGGGACAGAAAAACGTTCAGAGAACTGTAGCATACACATACACATACATATACATGCATGCATGCACTCATACCTACTGCGAATCTGAAAGCGCAGAGAGCGCTTTCAAGTGCTATGTGTGCTTAGCTAATAACCCGAGACCCCTTTTCCTTAACCGTTTGGGTTCAAAGGGAAGGGGGTCCGTCGACCCCCTTCCAGGAGTACACCTTGTCATGTACTGAAAAGGTGTTTGCTATCTTTACCTCTCGTTCAGAGTATTTCAGATTGTTTCAGGTATCTTGGCGACCTACGATGCCTTGGGAACCATCCACATGTGGTAAGCGGAGCAACGGCTACGACGGCAATCGCGATGATATTACGTGGGAACGTGTCGAAGACGGACCCCAGGAGAATGATGAGGGCGATGGGGAGAAGCTGAGATGGGCACAGTCAAGAACGAGAGGGCAGCGAAGCGGACAGCACGACAGCATGAAGGGAGACACCTGGGACCCCTGGAAGACGTGGAACGACAGCTCAGTATCCTGGGATCGAACGTGGAGTCAGATGTCCAACTGGGGTGCTTGGAGGTGGCCAAACGAGGACGACGACTCGGGGGGTTCGGCAGGCAAGTACGAGTTGAACGGCAAGGACTGCTTAGGCGGCTCCGAGACGGACTCAGAGAGGTCAGTGCAGTCGAGAGGGTTCGGCACACCAGAGCAGGTGAAGAAGATGATGGCAGAGGTGCACGGAAGACTCGAGTCGGGCAGGGAGTACGAGCAACACGACCAGCGACGTGGAGGCCGTAAAGGAAAGTACCCACCTTGCCCGACCTGGGATGGAAAGGACCTCAGCGAGTGGCCAGAGAAGAGGCTGGCCATAGACAGATGGAGCAGATTGACGGCAGTGCCACCTGAGGAACAAGGCGAGACCCTGCTGCTGCACTTGACCAAGGAGGCGGCGACTGCGACACGGCACCTACGACCAGGTTCGGTGCAGTACGCAGGCGGTCTACAAGCAGTCATTTTGGCAACGGACACGCTGGCGTTCCCAGAGGCAGACGCGGAGACCTTCCAGCAGCTGGAAAAGACTCTCTTCGCGACCCCTAGGGCGAGAGAAGAGACGCTGATGAAGTTCACCAATCGAGTACGAGCAGAACAGAAAGAGTTAGAACGGCTACCCCCCAACGCACTGAGCGACACGGTCATGGGTTTCTTGCTATTGAGAGGAGCGGGTCTGGCCAAGACGGAAAGGGACCAGGTTCTCATCCAGACGGGCTACGACTACAACGTCAACAAGCTGGTCTCGATTCTGAAGCGGATGACGGACGACAGCACGGTCACCGAGAAGAGCACACCGACAAAAGGGGCATACTTGGCGGGAGTTGACGAGGACGAGCCCCTGATGTCCGAGGATGGTGGAGCCGAGAGTGCTGTGTGCGACGCGATGGCCAACCTGCTCGGGATCGACGACGATGGAACACCCGACGCACAAGAACCAGTTGACGATGGAGAACGGATCCTCACGGAGGTCGAGGCGCTCGACTGCCTCGCGGCCATCGTCCCACCACCGACGAAGCCGCGGACGTGGGGCGAGGCTCGGAGGATTGTGGCGGACACGAAGACCAATCGGGGGTTTCGCAACCTGCAGGACGGCAAGAAGCTCAACGACAAGATAGAGGACATCAAGAAGCGCACGAAGTGCGGCATATGTAAGAAGGTTGGGCACTGTCATTGAGAGTGCCCCGACAATCCGAAACATAAGAACAAGCCGACGGGAGTTTTCATTGCGATGACGGTGCTGCAGGACGACGAGATCTGTAGCTACATAGCGACAGAGGCGAAGATGGCGTCAAGGTCGAACCTAGTAGAGCACATCAACCTGGCGATCGACATCAAGACGTCAGGCAAGCCAGGCTGGGGAGCACTCGACACGGCCTGTGGTTTCAACATGATGGGGCTGGACACCTACGCGAAGTGGGAGGTACAACACAAGAATGAGCACGGCATCACGCTGCAGACGATCCCGTACCATAAGAAGTACAGGTTCGGCAATGACCAGATCTGCACGGCGACGGACGGGGTGATCATCCCGATCATGCTGGGCGACTTTGTTGGCATCATTTTTGTGTGCTTGGTGCAGGGAGCGGCTCCACGTTTGTTGTCTAAGACATTTGTCGTGGAGCTGAAGGCGTCCCTCCATGCATTTCAGTCGGAGCTGGATCTGCCTGAGCAGAGCCTGCGACTCCCCTTGGCACACGCTGGAGGGGAACACTTTTTGCTGCAACTGGATAACTTCACGAGACCGTGGAGTAAGCCTGAAGGCTGGACACTGTGCACAAAGGAGGTTTCTATGGATTTCAGTTCCAGGACCGAGTATAAACATCCCTCCACCTTCCTCATCTCCGAGGACCTCTTAAACGACAGTGAGGATCAGAAGGAAAGAGGCTGTATGTTTTCAAGCGTTGGAGTTGGAACAACACAACAGGCAGAAAGCAGGAGGACAGCAAAGAACGCCAGTCAAAAAGCAGCACAAATAGCAAGACTACTGCAAGGAGGAGGATTACCAGGAGGAAACATTAAACATAAGGTTCATGTTAACAAGCAGAAAATCGACAGTAGCAAGCACTGGAACAGCATCAACAGCAAGCACGTGAACAACATAAACGCCGTGAGCAGCATCAACAGCAGGTCCGAGAACAGCATAAATGACGAGAACAGCATCAACAACAAGCACCTGAACAACACAAATGACAACATCGTTCAGTTCCGACAGCAGTTAGGCTCGAGCCGAACTCGCAGAACGTCTTTGGATTTACTTCCATATTTCCATGTCATGCGACGAGCGCTCGCAGCACTCGTCTTCTTTCATGCAGCAGAAGGTGTCGCCGCTCAGGGAGCGGCAGTCGGACGCCAACAAGAGCCAGGCCAAGACGACGGCGCCGAAGTTCAAGTGGCCCTGGCACGAGGTCAGCTCGGAGAGCCGACCGCCCACAGGAGTGATGATGTGTCGCCACTACGGTGTGGAGAACCAAGGACCTCGGACCCCAGCTGTGGGCACGAGGGCCAGAGATCACGACCCCAAGAAGGAGCATTCCTGCCTTCACGAGTTCACTCACCACGGCGGGAATGCGAGAGCGTTCTGGAGCCAGTGCAGCGGATGCAGGCTACACGTGGAGTTCTACCCCCAGGGAGCTCCCAACATGAAGGAGATCTGCGAGCAGCTCGAGGAGTACAAAATGCTGGAGGCGGAGATCAAGGGTTGGCAACCTCGAGCACCGAAAGCATGGACCTCGTCGGAAATTCCACAAGAGCCTTCGACACGCAGCAGCGCGCCGAGGGCCAAGATGGGACCGCGATCGGGAGCCAGATCGACCTCGAGGCAGTCGGGGGGTCCACCTGCAGAGCCGGAGGATCAGATCGAGGGTCTGACGGAGACGGCCGAGCAGGAGGAGTGGGAGACGCTGGGCGAGGAAGTGCAGGACCAGTCACCTCGGAGCAAGGCTCTGATCGCCTTGAAGGAGCTGCTGCAGGACGAGAACGCCAACGCAACGACCAACCAGCTGGTGGAGAACCTGCGCGGCCACCTCGGGGCGGACATCAGCGACCAGTAGACGAGCTGACCGAGAAGGAGGAGCGGAAGATCAGCAAGACACTCAAGGTGTTAGGCAAAACGGACAAAATGAGGGAGGCCATGGAGGACGCGATTCCAGAGTGCACTGCTTTCCTCGGCCAGCTAGACGAGCAGGTTCACGATGACGACGATATGATGGAGACTGGCGGGGTTCCCTTGCACGAAACTACAGAGCGGAAGCACGTGATGGTCGTGGCAGGACATCACTTACTAGTGAGGAGCGGGCAGAAAGAGGCGTGGAGCATGATCAAGAGTGCGAGTCCCTTACTCGTGATCATCAAGCCGCCCAAGGACATCTACAACAAGAAGCTCAAGGAGAAGATCGGCAGGGACGCGACGACCTTCATGTCGGACATGGCGATCCAGCAGGCGATTAACGGCAGGTGCTTCTACTACGAGGAGGAGAGCTCTCGAGAATGGGACGACCCACTCATCCAGAAGCTGAGGCGACTTCCCGAGGTCTTCTCGGGGAAAGCTAATGCACGAGGACGGGCCTGTTTGACCAACCTGCCTGGCCAGGCATCAGAGTACGGGAAGATGCTGAGTCAGGAGTTCGTGCAGGGCTCTCTGCAGAGCAAGCTGGGGGACGTGCCGATGCCCCTGCAGGAGCTTACTGAAGCTCTGGCACGAGCTATCGTGAAGGCCAGGATGAGCGAGCTGGCGACCGTCGAGACGAAGATGGACGAAGAAAATTCAAGCTTGCGGTGTGTGTCTTGTCGTACAGCGC
This sequence comes from Prorocentrum cordatum, assembly GCA_963575745.1. Taxonomy (NCBI): domain Eukaryota; class Dinophyceae; order Prorocentrales; family Prorocentraceae; genus Prorocentrum; species Prorocentrum cordatum. Next base: position 76,118 of record CAUYUJ010016181.1, on the reverse strand, counting down.
CCGTCTCCAACAGCAAGGACGAGAGGAGCACGGATCCTCATGTCAAGCAGCAGGTACAGAAGATACACGAGAACATGGGCCACTGCAGTAACGAGAATATTGTGCTGGTTTTTGAAGTATGGCAAGGCTCGCCAGGCCTTTATCGAGGCCGCGCAGCATCTGGTCTGTCCAAGCTGTGAGGCAAACAAGCGTCCTAGGCTGGCCAAACCGCCCAAGGCTCCCACGACCTACCAGTTCAACGACGTCATCGGCATGGACATCTTCTTCGTTCTAGGTCCCGAGAACACCACCAAGGTGCCGATGCTCAACATCGCGTGTCACGGGACGGGGCGCCGAGTCGTGGCACCGCTACCGAGCAGACAAGGTCAGCAGATCAGACGACATTATCGTGCTTTCTGGAAGCGGATGTACGGCACTCCCAGGATCATCGTGATAGACGGCGAGAAAGGTTTTTCAACAGGCGAGTTTCCAGACGCAGCTGAAGGAGACGGCACCGGGGTGAAGGTGGCGAGCGCTACCTCGCCGTGGCAGGCAGGCAAGACTGAGAGGGCTGGGGGGGGGCCTGGAGGGAGACCTTCTACCGCACCAGGCAGAAGTTCAACACCAAGAACTGAGACGACTTCTACGAGCTGGTCGACTCAGTCAACGTGGCGATTGGAGAAAGTGTGCGACGTGGGGGTTTCACGCCTTATCAGAGAGTTTTGGGAAGACCCTTTCAACTACCAGAAAAAATCTTGGAGGAGGGCTCGCCGAGTTTGGCGACGGTATCTCGAGCCATGAACGGAGACGCCGAGCTTGCCAGGAGCATTGACATGCGCAAGGCAGCCATGGCAGCGTACATCGAGGCGGAGTGCTCCGAGAAGTGGCGACGAGCTCTCAATAGAAGGACTCGACCGCCGAGGGGCACTACTTTTCAGCCTGGAGATCGCTGCTATTTCTGGAGGAGTAGTACGGACAAACTGCCCGTTAGCTCCTGGCATGGCCCAGCAAGAGTCATCCAGACTGAGCTGCCAAGCACGGTGTGGTGCTCGTACCTGGGCGGAATACTGAAATGCTCACCAGAACAGCTTCGACACGCCAACGAGGGGGAGACATCCGCCTGGGAGCAGATCGACCACACGATGAAGGAGGAGGTGAGCACCGAGAACCGCGGAAGGCGCAAGTACGAGGACCTGACCAAGGAGCCCTCACCAACTGAGGACCAGGACGACGTACCTCAGACAGCACCTCCAGAGCCAGCAGGGGATGATCAACCAGCGGCCTCCCTGGAGCCACCGACGGTGGAGATCGAGCACTCATCCGATGTGAGGGCAGATCCCATCCCCATGGACACGCAGTACTACGATCACCTCGACGATGTACCGATCACCATCAAGCAGGCTCTAGTTAACCCTGACGCGGCGATACCGGTGGCACAACGTATCGCGACCATCGAGGAGAAGATTCAGAAGGACCAGCAGGCTCCTCCCAAGAAAAAGAAGGGAAAAGCTCAGGGCGCCACCAGCGCTCTGCTGACTAGTGCAACTCAACGAGGACGCAAGGAAGTCACGGAGAAGTCTCTCGTGAACACCTACAAGTACCAGCCGTGCATCTCAGCCAAACGCAGGGAGTGGGGCAATATACAGAAGGCGGGTGCAGTACGGGTTCTCCCTCCCGAAGAGGCAGAACGAGTTCGACAGGATCCTGCATTGACCACTCGGATCATGGGCTCCAGGTGGGTCCTTACGGACAAGGACGGCGACTCCAACGAGACCGACGCGAGCAAGAAGCCCTTGCTCTTCATGAATGGCAACGACTGGAGGATGGCCAAGGCGCGATGGACCGTCCAGGAACACACCGACCCTGACCTGCTGGAGCTTGAGACCTACAGCCCAGTCGTGGGTAAGGATTCGGTTTTCCTCATCCTGCAGATCTTGTGCACCAATAAGTGGACGCTGCAGCTTGCGGGCATCACGTCGGCCTTCACAGCAGGAGACCCACTGGACAGGTCTCAGGGCAGGCTTTTTGTGGAGCTACCACGGACGGGTATACCAGACGTGGAAACGGGCTCTGTGGTGGAGTTACTCAAGGCAGTATATGGACTCGGAGACGCTCCCGTACAATGGCTGGCATATTTCACAAGTTATGCCAAAGAACTCGGTTTTCAGTGCTCCATCTTTGACGGCTGCGTCTTCTACCTCAGGGGCGAAGAGGGCTTGCGCGGCGTCATGGGCCTCACGGTGGACGACATCGTGGGCGGTGGCGACCAGAAGTTCGACGAGGCCTGCAAGAAGTTGCGTCAGAAATTCCCCTTTGGGGCCTGGCGTCTCAAGAAGGGGAAGTACACAGGCAAGGAGCTCGAACAGAACGACGACAACACGGAGATCACCATCTCTCAGCGCCAGAGCTCCGTCAATATTCAACTTATCGACATCGCCACAGAGAGGCGTAAGACGCCTCAGTCACCAGTGACGCCAGCAGAGCTGCATCAGGCACGGAGCCTGTGCGGCTCCATCTCATTCCTGGCGCGGGAGAGTCGTCCCGACCTCTCTGGTCCTGTCTCTCTCTTGCAGGGAAAAATGCCGAATCTCACCGTGGACGACTTGCTGGAAGCAAATCGTATCGGCCGCATGACCAAGGAGTTTTGCGACGTAACACTCAATGTACGACGCATCCCTTTTCACGAGCTGGCCTTCGCTGCCTTCAATGACGCGGCCTGGGCCAATGCACGGGATGGAGCTTCACAAGCAGGATACATGGTGTTCGCTACGCAGCGTAAGATCTTGAAGGGCGAAGCGGCCACCATCTCCATCCGATCCTGGAAGAGTCACACATTGAAGAGGAAATGTGCTCACCAGTTTGGTGCGGAGACGCTGGCCATATCGGAGGGCATGGCTATGGCGGAGTTCATCAGGACCATGCTGCTGGAGATCGTCGACTCCGAGTTCGATCTGATGCGTCCCTACCTACTCGCTGGTCGTTTTCCCGTCATCAGTGTGACCGACTCCAGAGGCGGTTACGATCACGTTACCAATCCGAAGGCGGGACCGGCGGAGGACAAGAGGGCAGCAATCGACGTGGCCATCGTGCGCTCAGCGATGCAGCGACCTCAAGTTCATCTGCGATGGATCGAAAGTACCAGTCAGCTGACCGACCCGCTCACCAAGCGCAAGGGCGAGAGTACGCTACTTCGACATGCCCTGGAGTTGGGCGAGTACGACATCACTGCGGACAGCATCGTGCTACGCCGACGGGAACAAGAGCGACAGATGAGGAAGAAGAAGGGCGACCCTACCTATGCCTGCTCGGTGGAATGTTGTTCCCAACCATCCTGTGGTGTTGGGTCCTCGTTTTGAAGAGACGTCGCCCCGCGTTCATTCCTCCTCCTTCCTCCTCCTCCCCTTCCTCCCCCCTCCATTCTGGCACACCCCTCACACGCTTCGTGGCCCCATAGGGAGCTCCACCGAAGGCCCCAGTGGCTGCGCCCGCATGCGGTTCCACCCCCCATTATGGCACACCCCTCACACGTTTCGTGGCCCCATAGGGAGCTCCACCGAAGGCCCCAGTGGCTGCGCCCGCATGCGGTTCCACCCCCCATTCTGGCACACCCCTCACACGTTTCGTGGCCCCATAGGGAGCTCCACCGAAGGCCCCAGTGGCTGCGCCCGCATGCGGTTCCACCCCCCATTCTGGCACACCCCTCACACGTTTCGTGGCCCCATAGGGAGCTCCACCGAAGGCCCCAGTGGCTGCGCCCGCATGCGGTTCCACCCCCCATTCTGGCACACCCCTCACACGTTTCGTGGCCCCATAGGGAGCTCCACCGAAGGCCCCAGTGGCTGCGCCCGCATGCGGTTCCACCCCCCATTCTGGCACACCCCTCACACGTTTCGTGGCCCCATAGGGAGCTCCACCGAAGGCCCCAGTGGCTGCGCCCGCATGCGGTTCCACCCCCCATTCTGGCACACCCCTCACACGTTTCGTGGCCCCATAGGGAGCTCCACCGAAGGCCCCAGTGGCTGCGCCCGCATGCGGTTCCACCCCCCATTCTGGCACACCCCTCACACGTTTCGTGGCCCCATAGGGAGCTCCACCGAAGGCCCCAGTGGCTGCGCCCGCATGCGGTTCCACCCCCCATTCTGGCACACCCCTCACACGTTTCGTGGCCCCATAGGGAGCTCCACCGAAGGCCCCAGTGGCTGCGCCCGCATGCGGTTCCACCCCCCATTCTGGCACACCCCTCACACGTTTCGTGGCCCCATAGGGAGCTCCACCGAAGGCCCCAGTGGCTGCGCCCGCATGCGGTTCCACCCCCCATTCTGGCACACCCCTCACACGTTTCGTGGCCCCATAGGGAGCTCCACCGAAGGCCCCAGTGGCTGCGCCCGCATGCGGTTCCACCCCCCATTCTGGCACACCCCTCACACGTTTCGTGGCCCCATAGGGAGCTCCACCGAAGGCCCCAGTGGCTGCGCCCGCATGCGGTTCCACCCCCCATTTCGGCACACCCCTCACACGCTTCGTGGGTGGCTCCATGGGGAGCTCCACCGAACGCCCCAGTGGCTGCGCTCGCATGTGGTTCCCCCCCCATTTCGGCACACCCCTCACACGGTTCGTGGCCCCATAGAGAGCTCCACCGAAGGCCCCAGTGGCTGCGCTCGCATGCGGTTCCACCCCCTTTTTCGGCACGCCCTTCACACGTCTCGTGGCCCCATAGGGAGCTCCACCGAACGCCGCAGTGGCTGCGCTCGCATGCGGTTCCACCCCCCATTTCGGCACACCCCTCACACGTTTCGTGGCTCCATAGGGAGCTCCACCGAAGGCCCCAGTGGCTGCGCTGGCATGCGGTTCCACACCCCATTCTGGCACACCCCTCGCACGTTTCGTGGCCCCATAGGGGGCTCCACCAAAGGTCCCAGTGGCACTGCCCGCTTGCGTCCGCCACCACCCAGCACAGCCCTTGTTCCCTGCGCTTCACCCACCCAGAACAGCGCTTCGTAGCCCTATAGGGAGCTCCACCAAAGGTCCCAGCGGCACCGCCCGCATGCGTCCGCCACCACCCTGCACAGCCCTTGCTCCCTGCCTGCGTTTCACCCACCCAGTACAGCGTTTCGTGGCCCCATAGGGAGCTCCACCGAAGGTCCCAGTGGCACCGCTCGCATGCGTCCGCCACCACGCAGCACAGCCCTTGCTGACCGCGTCTCACCCACCCAGTACAGCGCTCCGTGGCCCCATAGGGAGCTCCACCGAAGGTCCCAGTGGCACCGCCCGCATGCGTCCGCCACCACCCAGCACAATTGCGGCATTCACAACTGCATATGGTTGGGTCCTTCGCCAGGCTAATTTTTCAGGGCTGGACCTGTACGAGATGGACTACGACCAGTGTGAATCTGAAAGCGCAGGGAGCGCTTTCAAGTGCTATGTGTGCTTAGCTAATAACCCGAGACCCCTTTTCCTTAACCGTTTGGATTCAAGGGGAAGGGGGTCCGTCGACCCCCTTCCAGGAGTGCGGCTTGTCATGTACTGAAAAGGTGCTTGCTATATGTACCTCTCGTTCAGAGTATTTCAGATTGCTTCGGATATCTTGGCGACCTACGATGTCTTGGGAGCCATCCACACCTACATACCTACATCCACACATACATGCATGCATGCATGCATCCATCCATACCTACATCCATCCATCCATCCATCCATCCATCCCTACCTACCTACCTACCTACCTACCTACCTACCTACCTACCTACCGACCTACCCACCTACAAACATACATACATACATACATACATACATACATACATACATACATACATAAATACATACATACATACATACATACATACATACACACAACCATACATACATACATACATACATACATACATACATACATACATACATACATACATACATACATACATACATACATACATACACACACATACATACATACATACATACATACATACCTACCTACCTACCTACCTACCTACCTACCTACCTACCTACATACATACATACATACATACATACATACATACATAAACACAACAGCACATACATAACCATGCACACGTGCAAATACCTATACACGTACATATCCGCCACCGTGCATCTGGCACGAATTGGAGTGCCCCAAGGCTCATGCAACACTGAGAGGTAGAGGCTGCGCTTCTGCTGCTACAGCCAGAACTGTACGTCTTTAAGGGCCCGCACCAACCGTTTCCCAGCCTTCCTGGGGCGTCCCAAGGCTTCCCGGGCTGCCTCCCGTGAGTTCTGGGGTGTTTCCTGCAAATCCTCTGGACGCTGTGCCCGCCCACAACGGTCCAAGAGAGCCCCGACTTGCCCAAACATAGCTCAAACACGTTGTCAATAGCCTCGAGACGGCCCCAGACACCTCCAAGACGGCCCCAGAGGCCTCCAACAGCACCCCCACGAGGGCCCCAAGAGGCAAAAATCCAGGATTGTCCTTTGGTGTTTGAAGGATTTCAGCGTTCGCGCCCTTCGGCTTCCCGACGCTCCAAGACGGCCAGCGAGGCCCCAAATATCGCCCCAAGACGGCGCCAGAGGCCCCCAAAAGGGCCCAAAAACGGCCCAAGACGCGCCCAAGACGGCCCAGGAGGGTTCGAAAAAGGCCCCGACAGGGGGTCGAGATGGGGAACCCGAACGGACGGACATGTCGAGCCCTAGGCCCCGAGGGCACCCCAACCCAAGAGGCCCCCAAGAGGCCCCCGAGAGGCCCCCAAGAGGCTCCCAAGACGCCCACACGCTGCTCTCAAAAAGCCCCCCAAAGCGCTCCGAAGAGACGCGAAAAAGCATCCCTGAGAACTCTGATCCACAATCCAGGCACGGTGGCGGGATGGGCCGAAGGCCATTAGATCCGCCGCCCCCTGCTTGCAGGGGTGCACGGGGTGCTGGATGATTCAGGTTTTGGTTTTGGTTCTTTTTCTAAAAGAACTCCCCAGTGGGCTTCGGCCCGTCCCGCCGGCCACCCGCAAATTTCCCAAAATCCATCTGTCAATGCCCAAAAATGGCCGTTTCGCTCGGGACATCCTCAAAAAATCGCGAAGATGGCCCAAGATGGCCTCCAAGTCCGCCCGAGATGGCCCAAGACGGCCTCCAAAACGGCCCAAGAGAGTCCAAGACGGCCCAAGACGGCCCAAGAGGCCCCCCAGAGGCCTCCCAGACGGCCCAAGAGGCCTCCAAGAGGTCCTCCAGGAGAGTCCGAAGAGGCCAAAATCATTGATTTTCCATTGGTTTTTGAAGGATTTTGGCATTTGCGCCTTTTCGGCTCTCCGACGGCTCAAGACGGCCCAAGAAGCCCCCAAGATCGCCCAAGAGGCCCCCAAGAGAGCCCCATGATGGCCCAAGTGGCCTCCAAGATGGCCCCTAGAGGGCCCCAAGAGGGCCCAAGAGGCCTCCAACACGCCCAAGATGGCCTCCAAGACGCCCAAGATGGCCTCCAAGACGGCCCTGGAGCATTCCAAGCGGGCCCCAAGTCGGCCCATAGAGGCCCCCCAAACGGCTTCCGACGGCTTCAGACGTGCCAGGAACCCACCAAGATGGCCGAAGTTGGCTCGAAGCTGGCCCGAGACGGCCCAAAAAGCCCCAAAGATCGCCCAAAGCTTGCCCAAGAGGCCTCCAAGACGGCCAAGATGACCTTCAAGATGCCCACGTGTTCCCCGAAGGCTTTCCAAACCGATTCGGGGAACACGTGGTCCGATAGCTTGGCAGGTCTCGCCTCAACGTTCGGCCACATAGGCGCTTCCAAAAAGGCAGGGGGCGGCGGTGATTCGCCGTAGGCGTCTTCGATCCGCCGCCCCCTTCTGCTTCAGCAAAGGGGTGCCCGGCGTGCCAGACCCTATCGGTTTTGGTTTTGGTTCTTTTTCAAAAAAAAAACTCTCCCAATGGGTTTCGGCCCGTCCCGCCGGGGTCCCGGGATTTTTTCCACGGACCTCAATTTTCCGCACAAGACGGCTCCAAGATGGCTTCCAAGATGGCCAAGATGGCCTCCAAGATGGCCTCCAAGTCCGCCCAAGATGGTCCAAGGCGGCCTCCAAGACGGCCAAAGAGAGTCCAAGAGGGACCCAGACGGCCCAAGAGGCCCCCCAGAGGCCTCCCAGACGGCCCAAGAGGCCTCCAAGAGGTCCTCCAGGAGGGCCCGAAGAGGCCAAAATCATTGATGTTCCTAAGGTTTTTGAAGGATTTTGGAATGTGCTTCTTCTCGGCATTCCGACGGCTCAAGACGGCCCAAGAGGCCCCCAAGATCGCGAAAGAGGCCCCCAAGAGGGCCCAAGCGGCCTCCAAGATGGCCCCAAGAGGGCCCCAAGACGGCCCAAGAGGCCTCCAACACGCCCAACATGGCCTCCAAGACGCCCAAGATGGCCTCCAAGACGGCCCCGAAGCGCCCCAAGAGGGTCTCCCGTTGGCCCAGAAAGGCCCCCCAGACGGCTCCCGACGGCGTCAGACGTGCCAGGAACCCACCAAGATTGATTTTCCTTAGGTGTTTTGACTGATTTTGACATGTCCTTCTTTTCTGCCTTCCGACGGCCCGAGACGGCCCAAGAGCCCCCAAAGATCGCCGAAAGATCGCCCAAGAGGCCTCCAAGACGGCCAAGATGACCTTCAAGACGCCCACGTGTTCCCCGAAGGCTTTCCAAACCGATTCGGGGAACACATGGTCCGATGGCTTGGTGGCCAAGATGGCCCAAGATGGCCTCCAAGATGGTCCAAGATGGCCTCCAAGTCCGCCCAAGATGGTCCAAGACGGCCTCCAAGACGGCCAAGAGAGTCCAAGACGGCCCCAAGACGGCCCAAGAGGCCCCCCAGAGGCCTCCCAGACGGCCCAAGAGGCCTCCAAGAGGTCCTCCAGGAGGGCCCGAAGAGGCCAAAATCATTGATGTCTAGGTTTTTGAAGGATTTTGGAATGTGCTTCTTCTCGGTATTCCGACGGCTCAGACGGCCCAAGAGGCCCCCAAGATCGCCCAAGAGGCCCCCAAGAGGCCCCATGACGGCCCAAGTGGCCTCCAAGATGGCCCCAAGAGGGCCCCAAGACGGCCCAAGAGGCCTCCAACACGCCCAAGATGGCCTCCAAGACGCCCAAGATGGCCTCCAAGACGGCCCCGAAGCGCCCCAAGAGGATCCCCCGTGGGCCCAGAAAGGCCCAAGACGGCTCCCGACGGCGTCAGACGTGCCAGGAACCCACCAAGATGGCCGAAATGGGCTCGAAGCTGGCCTACAAGGGCCCAAGAGGCCCCCAAAGGGCCTCCAGGAAGGCCAGAAAAGCCAAAAACATAGAGTTGCCTAGGTTTTTGACGGATTTTTGACATTTGTCCTTCTCGGCCTTCCGACGGCCCGAGACGGCCCGAGAGCCCCCAAAGATCGCCGAAAGATCGCCCAAGAGGCCTCCAAGACGGCCAAGATGACCTTCAAGATGCCCACGTGTTCCCCGAAGGCTTTCCAAACCGATTCGGGGAACACATGGTCCGATGGCTTGGCAGGTCTGGCCTCAATGTTCGGCCACACAGGCGCTTCCACAAAGGCAGGGGCCGGCGGTGATTCACGGTGATTCGCCGTAGGCGTCTTAGATCTGCCGCCCCCTGTCGATTCATCGCAGGGGTGCCTGGCGTGCTGAACCCTCTCGGATTTGGTTTTGATTCTTTTTCCAAAAGAACCCCCAATGGGCTCCGGCCCGTCCCGCCGGCCACCCGGAAACTGCATCGGTCAATGCCCAAAACGGCCGTTTCGCTCGGGACATCCTCAAAAAAACGCGAAGATGGCCCAAGATGGCCTGCAAGATGCCTCCAAGACAGCCAAGATGGCCTCCAAGACGGCTAAGATGGCCCCAAGATGCATCCAAGACGGCCCAAGATGGCCCCAACATGGTCTAAGACGGCCCAAAAGGCCCGCAAGAGGCTTCCAAGACGGCCCAAGAGGCCTCCAAGAGGTCCTCCAGGAAGGCCCGACGAGGCCAAAATCCTTGATGTTCCGTATGTTTTTGAAGGATTTTGGCATTTGCGCCTTTTCGGTTTTCCGACAGCCCGTGACGGCCCCAGAGGCCCCCAAGGTCGCCCCAAGATCGCCCAAGAGGCCTCCAAAATGGCCCCATGACCGCCCACGAGGCCCCCAAGACGGCCCCAAGAGGGCGCCAACACGGCCCAAGAGGCCTCGAAGACGCCCAAGATGGCCTTTAAGACGGCCCTGGAGCACCCCAGGATGGCCCCAAGTCGGCCCAGAAAGGCCCCCAAGACGGCTCCCGACGGCGTCAGACGGGCCAGGAGCTCACCAAGATGGCCGAAGGTGGCTCGCAGCTTGCCCAAGACGGCCCAAGAGGCCTCCAAGAGGGCCTCCAGGAAGGCCAGAAAAGGCCAAAAAGAGTGATTGTCCCAAGGTTTTTAAAAGATTTTGACATTTGTTTCGTTTCGGCCTTCCGACGGCCCGATACGGCCCAAGAGCTCCCAAGTATCGCCCAAGGATCGCCCAAGAGGCGCCCAAAACGGCCCCAAGAGGCCCCCAAGACGGCCCAAGAGGCCCCCAAGACGCTCAAGATGGCGTCCAAGACGGCCCACGAGCCCTCCAAGACGTCCTCCAAGAAAACCCGAAAGGGTCAAGGCGTCTTCGATCCGCCGCCCCCTGCTGATTCATCGCAGGGGTGCCTGGCGTGCTGAACCCTCTAGGTTTTGGTTTTGGTTCTTTTTCCCAACCATCCTGTGGTGTTGGGTCCTCGTTTTGAAGAGACGGTGCCCCGCGTTCTCCTTCCTTCCTTCCTTCCTTCCTCCCGCTGCCTCCTCCCCCCTCCCATCATCATCATCATCATCATCATCATCATCATCATCATCATCAACACCCAATTCGGCACACCCCTCACACGTTTCGTGGCTCCATAGGGAGCTCCACCGAAGGCCCCAGTGGCCGCGGCCGCATGCGTCACCCACACCCATTTCGGCACACCCCTCACACGCTTCGTGGCTCCATAGGGGGCTCCACCGAAGGCCTCAGTGCCGCCGCCCGCATGCGTCACCCCCACCCATTTCGGCACACACCCCGCATTTCTCGCACGGCAGGGTCATCACCACGGTGGCGTGCCAGGGGGCGCACCATGCGCGAAGGCGACGGGGCGGGGGAACGGCGCTCCGGGGGCGGCCAGACCTCCGGGGCGCGAGCAGTCCGCGGCCAGACCATCTCTCGGTCCTGTGGACTCTCGCCCTGGGCCGTCGGCTGCCCGGCGCGCTGCTCCCTCGGTCGACGTCGCCCAGGCGTGATCCTGGATTGCGGCCGCCACGAGGTAGGGAACGGCAAAAAGGAGGACGACGACTGGTGGCTGGAGCTCTACGCGCTGCTCTCGCGCGCCACGCGCCACGAGGACCTCCTGCTCATGCGGGCGCCGCGCATCGAGTTCTTCCTGGCAGGGCCGCCGCAGGGCTTGCGGAAGCAGCTGGAGCAGTTTGCGGCGCGCACGAAGCGGTGCAGGAGGGAAGCGACGGCCCTCGCCAGGGAGCTCGGCTTCACCGAGGTCATCCGCGAGGCCTGACCTGAGGAGCGTCTCCCCCGAGCCGCGCCTTCTCTCGACTGCCCGACTAATCGTTTGGCCTCGCGCCGCGGACGACCCGCGCGCGTCGCTGGGACCCTCTCGGGGCGACCAGCGCGCGTCGCGGGAACTCCGTGCTGCGGGGGGCCCGGCGCCTCGTTCGCCCGTCGTCGCTCTGCCCAGCGGTCAGAGACTTGCCCGCTATCAGACAGCCAGTTAGCTAGTCAGCTCTCTCTGCTTCGCGCAGCGGACGACCCGCGCGCGTCGCTGGGACCCCGCCCGGGGCGACCAGCGCGCGTCGCGGGGACTCCGCGCTGCGCTGCGCCCGCAGCCTTGGCTTTTGGAGTGCGCGGGCAAAGAGAAAGGAAAAGAAGAGCCGAAAGCGGGCGCGATCCTCGCAAGAGGCGTGCCGACATGGGCGTCGCGACGTGCGGACGCTGCCGTCGGGGTTCCCGCGGAAGCTGCCTGCGGCGGCCACGCCCAGTGTCACGTGTGTTCGGACAGGCATGCTCGACACTTACACTAGGCGGTTCCATGATCGCATTCATGCAAATATATTCACTCGCGCGCAGACCCATTCATACTCAGATTCCCTCGCGCTCTGACTCACCCGCGTTCTTTCTCTCGTAATCAGATCTATCGTATTCCTTTGCGTTGTGTACCCCGCCACATTTCGGCACACCCCTCATGCGGTTCGTGGCCCCATAGGGAGCGCCACCGAAGAAGATACTCACAATTGCGATACTCACAACTGCATATGGTTGGGTCCTTCGCCAGGATAATTCCAAAAGAACTCCCGAATTTTTCCTCCAAGACGGCTCAAGATGGTCTCCAAGATGGTCCAACATGGCCTGCCAGTCCGACAAAAATGATCCAAGATGGCCTCCAAGTCCGCCTAAGATGATCCAAGACGGCCTCCAAGACGGCCCAAGAGAGTCCAAGACGGCCCCAGACGACCCAAGAGGCCCCCCAGAGGCCTCCCAGACGGCCCAAGAGGCCTCCAAGAGGTCCTCCAGGAGGGCCCGAAGAGGCCAAAATCATTGATGTTCCTTAGGTTTTTGAAAGATTTTGGAATCCCACCAGCCCTTTGGGCGTGAGTGGTTTAGAGAGCCCGCTCTGTTCGCAACCCCCTTTTTCCCCTTCGGGGAGGGGTTTACTCCTCCCCCTACCCCCTCCCCCTGGGCCTGGAGAGGGCGTCTCGCGGGTCGTTGGAGGGGTCTTTTTCGACTCCTGGGAGGGCTAAAATTCGACACCCCTCACGAGGATTCTGGCCCCGACGGGGGGGGGAGAAAAGTGCTCGCCCCATCTGTGATCGATCGCCCGAAAGATGGCCCCAAGATACCTCCCAGACCCCTCCCAAAGAGCCCCAAGAGGCCCCAAGAGGCCTCCCAGAGGCCCCCAAGATGCCCCCAAGAGGCCCCCAAGAGGCCCCAAGAGGCTCCCCCGAGGCACCCAAGACGCTCCTGGAAGCCCCTGGAGCCGCCAAGAGGCCCCCAAGAGGCCCCAAACGGCCTCCAAGAGGCTCCCAAGAGGCCCGAAGAGGCTCCCCCAAGGCACCCAAGACGCTCCTAGAAGCCCCTGGGGCCGCCAAGAGGCCCCGATGACGCCCCAAAAGGCATCCAAGAGGCTCCCAAAACGACTCACACCACGACGAGGGCCCCGAACGACTCACACCACGAGGAGCCCGAACGAGTCACACCAGGAGGAGGGGCCCGAACGACTCACACCAGGATGAGGGCCCCGAACAACTCACACCACGAGAAGCCCGAACGACTCACACCAGGACGAAGAGCCCGAACGACTCACATCACGAAGAGCCCGAACGATTCACACCAGGAAGAAGGGCCCGAACGACTCACACCAGGACAAGAACCCCCAAACGACTCAAACCACGAGGAGCGCTTTCTCTCCCTCCTCCTCCGCCTCGTCCTTCTCCCGCTCCCACCACCAGGAGGATGTACAAGGAGGCGGGAGGAAGGAGGAACAGGAGAGATATGCGGGGGCAGGCGGAAACACGCCTGAAAAACACGAGTGTCGGCATGCTTCGCAAGAGTTGCTGCTTTGAGATGGGCTGGTGGGGATACGCGAAGCGTAAAGAATTTGCTTCTTCTCGGTATTCCGACGGCTCAAGACGGCCCAAGAGGCACCCTAAATCGTCCAAGAGGCCCACAGGAGGGCCCCATGACGGCCCAAGTGGCCTCCAAGACGGCCCCAAGAGGGCCCCAAGGCGGCCCAAGAGGCCTCCAACACGCCCAAGAGGGCCTCCAAGACGCCCAATATGGCCTCCAAGACGGCCCCGAAGCGCCCCAAGAGGGTCTCCCGTTGGCCCAGAAAGGCCCCCCAGAAGGCTCCCGACGGCGTCAGACGTGCCAGGAACTCACCAAGATGGCCGAAGTTGGCTCGAAGCTGGCCCAAAAGAGCCCAAGAGGCCCCCAAGAGGGCCTCCAGGAAGGCCAGAAAAGGCCAAAAAGAGTGATTGTCCTAAGGTTTTTGACGGATTGTGACATTTCCTTCTTTTCGGCCTTCCGACGGCCCGAGACGGCCCAAGAGCCCCCAAAGATCGCCGAAAGATCGCCCAAGAGGCCTCCAATATGGCCCCAGAACGGCCGAAGAGGGCCCCAAGACGGCCCCAAGAGGCCCCCAAGATGGCACAGGAGGCCTTTAAGACGCCCAAGATGGCCTCCAAGACGGCCCTGGAGGGCCACAAGTCGGCTCAGAGAGGCCCCCCTAAACGGCTTCCGACGGCGTCAGACGGACCAGGAGCCCACCAGACGGCCGAACATGGCCCTAAGATGGCCCAAGACGGCCCAAGAGGGCCCCCAGGAAGGCCCGAAAAGGCCAAAATCATTGATTTCCCATGGGTTTTTCAAGGATTGTGGCATTTGCGTTTTTTCTTTTTTTTTTTTTTCCCTTTTCTATCCTTTCTGTTTTTCCTGGTCTTTTTTTTTTCCTTTTTTTGCTGCCTGTCGACGGCCCAGACGAGAATAAGGCCCAGAGTGCCCAACACCAAAGATCTTGCGGCCCAAGGTAGGCCCAGAAGAACAATCTTCCCCCAAGATTGCCCCCCCAAGACGCTCAAGATGGCCTCCAAGACGGCCCAAGAGCCCTCCAAGACGTCCTCCAAGAAGGCCCGAAAGGGTTAAAATGGCCTCCACGCGGCCAAGATAACTGTCAAGATGCCCACGTGTTCCCCGAAGGCTTCCCAAACCGATTCGGGGAACACATGGTCCGATGGCTTGGCAGGTCTGGCCTCAACGTTCGGCCACATAGGCGCTTCCACAAAGGCAGGGGGCGTCGGTGATTCGCCGTAGGCGTCTTCGATCCGCCGCCTCCTGTTGATTCATCACAGGGGTGCCTGGCGTGCTGAACCCTTTCGGTTTGGGTTTTGGTTCTTTTCCAAAAGAACTCCCCCTGGGGCTTCGGCCCGTCCCGCCGGCCACCCGAAAAGATTGCCCAGGACCTCAATCCCCCCAAAAATCCGCCAAGACTGCTCAAGTTGGCCTCCAAGATGGCCACGTTGGCCCAAGGTGGCCTCCAAGATGGTCCAAGGTGGCCTCCAAGTCCGCCCAAGATGGTCTAAGACGGCCTCCAAGACGGCCCAAGAGAGTCTAAGATACCTCCAAGGTCGCCCGAGAAGCCTCCAAGACGGCCCGACACAACCCAAGAGGCCTCCAAGAGGTCCTCCAGGAGGACTCGAAGAGGCCAAAATCATTGATTTTCTTTGGGTTTTTGAAGGATTTAGGCATTTGCTTCTTCTCGGCATTCAGACGGCTGAAGACGGCCCAAGTGCCCCCAAAGATCGCCCCAAGATCGCCCACGAGGCCTCCAAAATGGCCCCATGACGGCCCAAGAGGACCCCAAGACGGCCCCGAGAGGGCCCCAAGACGGGCCAAGAGGCCTCAAGATGGCCTCCAAGACGGCCCCGAAGCGCCCCAAGAGGGCCCCAAGCCGGTTCAGAGAGGCCCCTAAGACGGCTCCCGACGGCGTCAGACGGGCCAGGAACGCCCTAAGACGGCCACAGAGGCCCCCGAGAAGTCTCCAAAAGAGACCCAAGAGGCCCTCAAGAGGCTCCAAGCGAGCCCAAGATAGCACCAACATGGTCTCCAAGACGGTCCCAAGATGGCCCAATCGAGCCCAAAAGTGCCTCAAAAGGCTCCGAAGAAGCATCCTCCTCCCTTCTCCTTCTTCCTCCCTCTCCTCCCCTTCCTCCTCCCCCACCGTGTTCCCCGAACGCTTTCCAAACCGATTCGGGGAACACATGGTCCGATAGCTTGGCAGGCCTCTGGCCACAACGTTCGGCTACATAGGCGCTTCCGACAGGGCAGGGGGGCGGCGGTGATTCGCCGTAGGCGTGTTCGATAATGAATAATGAGAGTGGCAGCGGAGATCAGAGTACGCTCCATCTCACACGTTGAAAAGTGGGTCCACCCATCGACAGGCGAAGAAGGCTTGCGACGGCGCAGCACCTAGATCACTGCCTCCTCACAAAATGAGGCCAACAATTACGAAGAAGGATGGTGACGCTGAGGAGGAATGTTTTTGTGAACATTTCTTATTCGGCGTTTCGACATTGGGAGGAGGGGGGGGGGTCTGGCTCCGGACCTCTGCTTAGTGCGACTGTTTGCAACAGTGCGTCCGATGGGGGAGACCCTACCTGGTCAAAACAAACGCCCAAAACAGCCCAGATCCACTCCATGGGAGGGGGGAGGGGCGAGGGCCCGCGCCGATCGGCAAAGCAATGAATAAGAAAACGAACACTTTTTCTGACGTTTTGTTATGTTTGTTCGTGCCCGAACCCTCCTTACCATGTGGTCGCTGTCCAGGCACGGCGGCAAGCGAGGGCGGGAAATGAGAAGGAGAAGGCCTTCTGAGAAGGCTCGGAAGTCCCCAGGCCTTCTGCGAAGTTGTCCAAGCCTTCCTCGAGGACCAACAAAACTTCTCAGGAGCCCCGAGGGCTTCTGAGAAGCAACGCCGCCTTCTCAGAAGGCCTTCTCCTTCTCGCCTCTCCCCTCGCTCGCCGCCGATTCGAGGTGGGCTTCGTCAACATCCCGAGACACCCGAGCTCTAGATGGCCGAACTTCGCGCGTCGCGCCCCGCGATGCGCGACGCTGGAGGGGCCCAGGCGCACACAAATGAATGGACACTAAACCCAGCATTCCCAATGTTACCCGATGCTTCTCGATGTTCGTCTTCCCCCCCCACTTCCCATATTTTCTTATGTCTTCCTGGGTATCGACGACTCTTTGCGTCAGCGCTTTCTTTCCCTCCTGAGACGCGCCCTCGTCACACCGCCTCTTCAAGAGGCGGCCCTCTGGCCCAGACCGCGAGACGTGCGAAGCGTTATGTCATACTCGCGCCCATGGGGGTGCACACGTGGCGCAGCTTCTTCCCTCCTTCTCCTCCTTCTCCTCCTCCTCCTATCCTAATACTGCTCCTCCTCCGCCTCCTCCTCCTCCGCCTCCTCCTCCTAATCCTCCTCCTCCTCACTCCTCTCCTCCTCTCCCCTTCCCCGTTGCCATAACCCTACCCATCACACCCCCCCACCACCTGTCACCCCCAATCCCCACCACCTACCCACACTACTAATACTCCTCCTCCTCCTCTCTCCCTCATCATCCTACCTCCTCTATTCCTCCTCTCCTTCCCTCCTCCTCCTCCTCCTCCTCCCTCCCCCTCCTCCCCCCTCCTCCACCATCCTCCCCCTCCTTCCCCTCTCCTCTCTCCTCATCCTCCTCCTTCCTCCTCCTCCTCCTCTCCTCCCTCCTCCTCCTACTCCTCCTAAGCCTTCATCTACCCATTCCCCCCCCCTCCACCTCTCCGACCCTCCCTCCCCCGCCCTCCCCACCCCTCCCCCCCATCCACTCCCTCCTCCTCCTCCCTCCCTCCTCCTCCCTTTCCTCTTATCCTCCACACTCTCCCTCCTCCTCCTCTCTCCTCCCTCCTCCCTTTCCTCCCTCATCCTCATCCCCCCTCCTCCATCCTCCCTCCTCCCTCATCCCTCTCCCTACCTCCCTCCTCCTCCTCCCTGCCTCCCTCCACCTCCTCCTCCTCCTCCCTCCTACTCTCCTCCTCCCTTCCTACCTCCCTTCCTCCTCCTCCCCCTCCCTCCTAATCCCTCCTCCTCCTCATCCCGCCTCCCCTCCCTTTCCTCCCCTCATACTCCTCCTCCTCCTCCTCCTCCCCCCCCCCCCCCCCACCCCCCCCCCCCCCCCCACCACCCCCACCAACCCCCACCCCCCCCCCCCACTCCTCCTCCTCCGACGGCCCGCCTGGCCTGCCCGGCGCCCCGACGAAGCCGTGCCAAACTGCTGGGTTCCTCCGCCTGCTTATGCTCTCGTCCTCGCCCCCCCCCCCCCCACAAATCTTGCCAAAAATGTTCGGCGGTGGACAAACCTCCCCTTTAGTAAACCTCCCCTTAGTGAAAACGGCCTAGGACCGAAACCGACGGACCTGGACCCGCAAAAATGACGGCCGCGACGCCCTCTCGCGAACCGAAAACGGCCAAGTTCTTAATCGACGTGACAGGGTTGCAGGTCTATCCACCCCCGATCGTCCTCGCCCCCCCCCCGACGAACAAAACACATGTGGTGTCCCCTTGCCCCGCGTCTCCTCCGGCCACGAAGCTGTCAGCGACTGCGCCAACAGGTTGCGCACGCGTTCCGCGGTTTCTGCGGGGGGGGGGGGTAAGAACAGATGTGCAGTCAAAATGGCGACGGCGGCGATGCCTGCTGCGAGTGCAGGGATCATGGTGAGGTGAACTGGGAAAACGAAGGCATTGAGAACAAGAATGCTGAGAAGGACTGGAAAGACTCCGATTTGAACAGCAGATGATAAAGGTTAATGCGAACTCGAAGCCACCGCAAGGAATCATAACGCAACCAATCGGCCTCGTTGCAACTCCCCCGCCATCGTGTTCGAAGGATCAGACAAGTCTTGCACGTGCTGGAGGAACTTAAAGAGTCGAGACCGCAGGAATTTGAGGATTTCAAGTTCCAGGGCGACGACCCCAATTCTCCTAAAATTTTGAGCGTTCCCGGAAGCTCCCAGGATTACCCCCGAGATTTCCCCAAGGCCAGAGAGCACCAAGACGGCCCAAAAGGGCTCCAACACTATCCAACAGAACGCCGAGACGGCCCGAGAAGGCCACCAGACGAAAACCAGCTGTTTCTTCCGCGTCGATTTCTTCCGAACGACTTCTTCCGAACGACTTCTTCCGGACCACTATTCCGGACAAGTTCTTCCGGACCACTTCTTCCGAACCAATTCTTCCGAGCGATTTCTTCCGAGAACTTCTCCTCCGCCTCGTCGGTCCTCCTTCACCTACTCCGAACGACTTCTTCCAGACGGCTTCTTCCGGACCGTTCCGCCCCACTTCTTCCGGGCGACTTCTTCCCGAAACATTTTTTCTGGACGGCTTCTCCCGAATGATTTCCTGGCAATTTCTTCTGGACGACTTCTCCTGGACGACTTGTTCCAGACGACTTATTCCGAAACGATTTCTTCCGGGCGATTTCTGCCAGGCGTTATTTTTGTTCGGACGAGTGCTTCCGAGCGAGTTCTTCCGAATGACTTCACCCGAGCGATTTATTTCGAGAACTTCTCCTCCGCCTCGTCGTTCCTCCTCCACCTTCTTCGAACGAATTCTTCTGGACGACTTGTTCTTGACCACTTCTTGCGGGCTGCTGCTTCCCACCCTCGTCCTCCTCCCCCCCGTCGTCCTCCGCATTGTCCTCCTCCTCCTCCTCCTCCTCCTCTTCCTCCTCCGCGACCTCGTCCTCTTCCGCAGCCGCAGCTACGTTCCTCCATCCCCCGAATCGCCGTCTCCGAAGATAGCCCAAAAATTGCTCCAGAGAGCCCCAAGAGACACCCAAGAGGCCTCCAAGCCGGCCTCGAGACTGGCCCAGGCACAACCGAAGAGCATCCAAAGAGCGACCGAAACCCGAGATTACTTTTTGACAACGTGGAGATGGCGGCCCGCAAGATGAAACGGGGCAAAACGCGCGGCTCGGACGGCGTGCCCGGAGACCTCTGGAAGGCCGTCGCTGCGCCAGGGTCGCCAACGAGGAGATGGGCGACGGCTGGTCCCAGACGCCTGGCACAAATCGCTGGTGGTCGCAATTTTCAAGAAGGGCGACGAATCACTACAGGCCAAGATGACTTCTGCAAGCCGGCTACAAGCTCTACACCTCCATCTTACTGCGTCGCCGGCAGGCAGCCGGCGCCAAGTCGCGCGTCTGGCCGACGTAGTTTGGATTCAAGTCGCAGGGCGGAACCACGGCCAATTTCATGGCGAGGCGATTCCTGGACGACGCGTGGGAAGCGAAGGATTCGCACTTCGTCTTCCTCGCGCTCGACTGAGCCAAAGCTTTCGACATCGTCGACCCAGCGGCCCTGCAGGCTCTGCGCCGCTTCGGGCTGCCGGACAAGATGCTGAAGACCGTGGGTTCGATCTAAACTGGGCGACGCTTCCCTGTGCGAGACGCTGGACAGACATTTGCCTCGCGAGAGCAGACGGCAGGAATCTGCCAAGGATGCCCTCTCTCCCCGCTCTTGTTCGCCATGGTCATGACAGTCCTCCTGACCGATGCGAAACATGCAATGCGGGCGGTTGCGAACGAGGTCGACGACCCCGTGTACGCAGACGACACCCTGATCTCGGCCACAAACAAGGACATTATGCCGAGCACATAAAAAACATGTTTGAATGCTGGCGCCAACTACGGTCTGTGTTACAATTGGCGGAAGCTGGAGGTGCTGCCGGTGCGGTGCCAAGCGACTATCTCGAAGCCAGATGGTCAGCGAGTTGTCCAGAAGGGAAGCATCGTGTACCTGGGAAGCGTGCTCTCATCCAGCGGCAACGTCGGCGCTGTTCTTTCGAGAAGGCTTGGGGCGGCGAGGTCTGAGTTCGACAAGCTCGCTCGCATATGGTCTCATAGCCTTATGTCCGCAAACAAACAACAAACATATGTTCAACGCATGCGTAATGTCAAAGCTTTTGTACAGCCTCCACACAGCATGGTTGAAAGCAGCAGAACTGTCGAACTTAGGCGCTTTCCAAGCTCGCTGCTTGCGCAAGGCATTAGGTACCCCGCACTGTTACATAAGTCACGTGACAAATGCTTCAGCGCTTGGCCAGGCGAGGTAGAGCTGGCTGGGCAATGCTGGAGCGACAACTTACGCTTCTGGGCGAGATGGCGCGCTTGGGCGACGGCCACCTCTTGCGCGAATGTTTTCTTTTCGACCCGGAAGCCACCCTCTGACCGCCGGCGCGGTCGCCCCAGACAAGTGCGGGCGCGCGAAAATTTAAGACATGATTTATTTTTTTGCACAGTGTTCATTCTTGTTTCTTATGGACCAATTTCTGTATTTGTACATTTGTATTGTTTCATGTTGATTGTTTATTTCTTTTGCGGGGTAAAGAGATCGCCTTCTTGCGATAGGTCGAGGCCGCTCAATGTATAAACACGCTGTACATGCATGTACACAAAGAAATATCAATGTTTCAAAGGACGCTGCCATGCTGGCCAGCGTCTGGAAGAGCACGGCAAGAGGGTACAGCCGCTCTCGCAAGGTCCCTTCCATTGCTCATGTGCGCGTCACACGTCTGTTCTCTGCCTCCTTTCCGTTCCTCCTTTCCCTCTGCCATCCCCCTCTGGAGAATTGCCCAGCAGAGGGGTCTTGCTGTGCAATTTGTATCATGAGTTTGAGGGGTGAATTGTAAAAGTCCGAAAGTTAGATATGCTTTCGCCATTCCGTGCCTGTCGTGTTTTGCATGGCGCCTCACTGCTTCACAGCCACGCCGCCAGCAGTGGTTCTTCTTTTACCGCTTTGCCAACGCACATTTGACGTGCACGGCACGGCTTCTCTCTCTCTCTTTATCCCTCACTGTTTCTTCCGCGCCGTCTTCTTCCGAACGACTTCTTCTGGACCACTTCCTCTGGGCGACATCTTCCGGACCACGACTTCTTCCGGACCGCTTCTTCTGAATCACTTCTTCCGGTCGATATCTTCTGGATGACTTCTTCCGAACGATCTCTTTAGAACGACTTCGTCCGAACATTTCTCCCCCGCCTCTTCGTTCATCCTCCACCTCTTCCTCCTACTCCTTGTCCTCCTCCTCCTCCTCCCTCGATCTGCTCCGCGACAATCTCTTCCTCGAACAGTCTTCCGCGACTTCTTCCAGGCGGCTTCTTCTGGATGACTTCTTCCGAACGATTTCTTCCGGACGACTTCTTCCAGACCACTTCTTCCAGACCACTTCTTCCAGACCACTTCTTCCAGACGACTTCTTCCAAACGAATTCATCCGAAACGATTTTTTCCGGACGATTTCTTCCGGAGGAGATCTTCTGGGCGAGCTCGTCAAAAAATGTCTTGTTCCGGGGCGACTTCTTCCAAGCGACTTCTTCTGGAAGAATTATTCGGACGTTTTTTTCCGATGATGACTTCTTCCTGGATGATTTCCTCTGGGCGAGTTCTTCCGGAATGGTCATTCTGGGCAATTTTTTCCGATGGTGATTTTTTCTGGGGCGCCTTTTTCCGGGCCCCCTCCTCCAGGCGACTTCTACTGGACGAGTTTTCCCGGGGGTGAGTTCTGCCGAACTTCTTCTGGCCCCCTCCTCGCTCGCTCCTCCTCCTCCACCTCCTCGTCCCTCCTCCCTCATCCCTCCTCCCTCATCCCTCCTCCCTCCTCCCTCCTCCTCTTGCCTCTTGCCGCCGCTCCCTTCTCCCCCATCCTCCCTCCTGCCTCCTCCGTCCTCCCTCTCTCCTCTCACCTCCTCCTCCTCCTCCTGTTCCCTCCGCCCTCCCCCCTCCTGCCTCCTCTCTAGCCCCCCCGTCCCTCCTCGTTCCTCTCTTCTCTTCCCTCCTCCCTCCTTCCTCTACTCGGCACGCGGCAACGCCCTCCTCCCTCGTTCCCCTGCTCGGAATGCGGCAAAGCCTGCGGGCTGGAAGCTGAGAATATTCCACTGCACTCGCCACGTGGCCACGCCTGGGTGGCGGACAGATGTGCTACCCGGCTCTCCTCGCGACGTGGCAACGCCTGCCGGACTGACACAAAAACGGTACTCCGCGCGAGCTGCCAGCGAAGGAAGCGACCAGGGAGCGAAACGCGAAGTGTTCCACTCCACGACTCGCGCCACGTGGCAGCGACTGCGAGGCGGAACACAGATCTGTTTCGCTCTACTCGTCACGTGGCAACACCAGGGGAACGGAATACATACTGCTCCACTATCCCTGCCACGAGGCAGCGTTCCGAGGGGGGAACATAACTACTCCACTGTAGTCACCACGTGGCAACGCCTGCGGAGCGAAACAACAGTACTCCGTTCTACTCGGCACGTGGCAACGAAGCGGGGCGGCAACAAATGCTACGACTCTCTACTCGCCGCATGGCAACGCCACGTGGCAAGGCCTGAGAGGTACACAAAAAGACTACCCCAATCAACTCGGCACGTGGCAATGACATAGAATGCAAGGCAATGCCGCGCGGACCGAACATAGCCAGTCGCCACGTGGCAGCGTATGGGGTGTTGGGGAAGGCGAAAACAAATAATCCACTATATTCTACACGTGGCAACGCCGCGGGGCAAGAACACATAGAGCGCCACTCCGTTCGCAACGGGGCAACGACAGACTGGCGAACAAAATGCAATATGACTTTGCGCGCAATGTTGCCAAAGAGCTCAAATACTTGTGTTGCATTCGCCGTAGCAACGCCGGAGGCGAACACCAAACTCTACTCGGCACGTGACTCCAACGCGGACGCAGACGACGACAACGACAACGACCTCGACGACAACGACGACGACGGACGACCATGACGACGACGGGCGACGATGCCGACGACGACGACGATGACAACGACAATAACAACAACAATGATAAGGACAATGACAGCGACGACATCGACGACGACGACGACGACGGACGATGATGATAATGATGATGATGACGATGATGATGGTCATGATGAAGACAATCACGCCGCCGCCGCAGCCGCCGCCACCACCGCCCGCCAACCTGCCCGCCCGCCCGCCCGCCCGCCCGCCCGCGCGCGCCCGCTCGCGCACGCTAGGTGGCTACGCCGGGGGAGCGAAACACACACTGCTCCACTCTCCTTGCCACGTGGCAACGCTCGAGGGGCGGAAAATAGCACTCCACTGCACTCGCCACGTCGCAGCGCCTGAACGCGCGGCGACGAAGCAAGCCAGGAACTCTTGCTACCCCACTCTCACTCGCCACATGGCAACGCCACGTGGCAACACCTGGGAAGCAAACGAAATACTATCCCATTCCACTCGCCACGTAGCAATGACGCGGGGAACGAACAAGAGAAACACCTCCGCTGCACCCATCACGCGGCAATGCCGCGGCGAAATCTCCTGGGCCACTTCTTCTGAGAGGAGTTCTTCTGTGGCGATTTCGTCCGGGCGACGCAGTGAACGAACAAGAGGTATAAATGCGCCCCACCCATCACGCGGCAATGCCGCGCGGACCAAACGTAGAGAATCCCACTCTACTCGCCGCGCGGCAGTGTCCGGGGGGGCGAAAATTAATAATCCATGCTATTCGCCACATGGCAACGCCGCTTGGCGGGAACACATAGAACGCGACTCCGTTCGCAACGGGGCAACGACAGGCCGGCGAACAAAATCCACTACAACTGTGCGCGCAATATTGCCACACCGCACAACTCTGTTGCATTCGACGTGGCAACGCAGTGAAGGCGAACGCCACAGATCTACTCGGCACGTGGTTCCAAACGCGGACGAAGACGACGACGATGACGACGACAACGACGAGAACGACGACGACGTACGACGATGACGACGACGGGCGACGATGTCGACGACGGGCGACGATGACGATCGCAGTGGGCCTGTCCATCGCAGCCGTGGGTGCGAGGGACAGGCCCACTGTGACTTCACCCCCCAACATCCATCCTAGCGAAGACGCAGAAGGTGCGGAAACCCCAGCCCCACGGTCGACATCTCGCAGGGCGCGTCCTGACCAGCAATCTCGGCACAACGCCAGCCGTGGCTGCGAGGAGCAGACAGAGGCATCGGCACCCGTTCCTCCTCTGGCCTCCTCTTCCTCCTCCTCGTTGTCCTCCTCCTCCTCCTCCTCCTCCTCCTCACCACCACCACCACCATCAGCAACAGCAGAACAACACTCGACGAGGTGAACTCTCATCAAGCGGCTCGAGATCAACAGAAACTGGATGCCAGGAGCGGGCGCGCCCCTCCAGCCCCCGCTGCGGCGCGGCTCCTCTGCCCTCCCGCGCGCTCGTCCCCGCGTCGCTGTGCCCGCCACTCTCGCTGCTGTCCCGAGGGTGCTCCCGGCGCTGCCCGACTCCGCGCTGCCCGACTCCGCGCCTCCCGTCCTCCTCCCCGCGCCTCCCGTCCTGCTCCCCGCGCCTCCCGTCCTCCTCCCCGAGGGTGCCCCTTTCCTCCCCGCGCCTCCCGTCCTCCTCCACGGGGGCCTTCGGCGGAGCTCCCTATGGGGCCACGAAACGTGTGAGGGGTGTTCCGACATGAGTGCGGTGGCGCCATGCGAACCCTGCCACGTGGGCCTTCGACGGAGCTGCCAATGGGGGCACGAAACATGTGAGGGGTGCGCCGACATGAGTGCGGTGGCGCCATGCGAACCCTGCCAGTGGGGCCTTGGGTGGAGCCCGCCATGGGGCCACGAACCGTGTGAATGCGGTCAAGCACATGCAATCCCTGCCACTGCGGCCTTCGGTGGAGCTCCCCATGGCGCCTCGAAACGCGTGAAGGATATGCCGAAATGGGCGCGGTGGCGCCAAGCGAATCCTGCCACTGGGGCCTTCGGCGGAGCTCCCTACGAGGCCACGAACATATGAGGGGTGTGCCGACATAAGTGCGGCAGCGCCATGCGAACCCTGCCACGAAGGCCTTCGGCGGAGTTCCCACTGGGGCCACGAAGCCTGTGAGGGGTGCGCCGAAATAGACGCATTGACGCCATGCGAAGTTCTTCCGGTCGATCTCTTCTGGTCGCCTTCTTCCGGACGACTTCTTCCGAAACGACCTCTTCCGGACGAATTCTTCCAAACGACTTCTTCCGGACGACTTCTTCCGTACGACTTCTTCCGGACGACTTCTTCCGGACGACTTCCTCCAAACGACTTCTTCCGGAGGACTTCTTCCAAACGAATTCTTCCAAACGATTTCTTCCGGACGACTTCTTTTGGACGATTTCTTCCGAGACGATTTCTTCCGGGCGACTTCTTCGGGACCATTTCTTAGAAACTACTTTTTCCGAACGCATTATTCCGAACGTCTTTTTGTCGTCTTCCTCCTATCCCTCCTCCTCTGTCTCCGCCGCGCCGGTATCTCTCGAGAAGAATATCTATCTATCTCAACGACTTCTTCCTGACGACTTCTTTCGGACCACTTATTCCGAAAACGATTTCTTCCGCGACGACTTCTTCGGGAACCATTTATTCTGGACCACTTCGTCTGGACCGCTTCTTCCAGAAGAAAATTCTTCCGGAAGAAGTCGTCGCGGAAGAAATCGTCGCGGAAGAAGTCGTCTTCTTCCGAAACGACTCAACGTGCCCTCAAGAGAGTTCAAGAGGCCCCTAGATCTCCG
>CAUYUJ010016181.1:42500-45000 GCA_963575745.1 Prorocentrum cordatum | reverse complement strand
AAGGAGGAGGAGGACGACGAACTAACACAGAAGAGGAGTGTGGACATGGAGGATGAAGGAGATGAGGAGCAGCAGCTGGAGCTGATGGAAAAGCAAGAGGCGGGGAAGAAGGGAAATGATTTGTTCGCAGAGGTGCGAATGCGTTGAGTGCGCTTCGATGATGCACAGAAGCAGCATCGACTCCGGGTGCACACAGAGACCACCTGCGCGACCGCCGAAAGAGTGATGGCGACACAATGACGGCGAAGAGAGCCCGACAGACGAGAAGGGAGCGACGTGGAAGGAAGGAGGACTCCCGCCAGCCCTCGGGGCGTCAGTGGTTTAGCGGGTTTTCTCTTCCAACCCATCCTTCACCCTCGGGAAGGGTTATACCCCTCCCCCTCCCCGCATCCCCCTGGACACGGATGGGGCGCCCCGCGAGGTGTCAGAAGGTATGTTTTTGGCCTCAGCGAGAAGGCCAAAACACATGGCACGTGTGCCATGGCTCTTGCACAAAAAAAGGGGGAGGAGGGAGGAGGTGGAGGAGGGGGGAAGAGAAGGCAAAACATCGCCCCTCGGGGCCCAGCAACGGAACCCCAAACCCAGGTGGGGACGGAGGGGGGTGTGCGTCGCGACGCGGAATAAAGTGCTCGGAGCGGAGGGAGCACGGGGCGGAGGTCCCACTGGGGCGCTGGGGGCGCGGAGAGGAGAGGGAGAATTGATGTGCGTCGCGACGCGAAATAAAATGGTCGGGGCGGAGGGGGCACTGGGCGGGGCTTGGGGCAGAGGGCCGCGAGGCGGGGGTCCAACTGGGGCGCTGGGGACGGGGGGGGGAGGGGGGGGAAGAGGTGTACGTCGCGACGCGGAATAAAAGTGCCGGGGCGGAGGGGGCACGGGGCGGAGCCCCCACTGGGGCGCTGGGGACGCGGGGAGGGAAGTGGGGGAGGTGGTGTGCGTCGCGACGCGGAATAAAGCGTCCGTTGCGGAAGGGGCATTGGGCGGGGCTCCCGCTAAGGCGCTGGGGACGCGGGGGGGCAAGGGGCAGAGAGCCACGGCGCGGGGGTCCCACTTTGGCGCTGGGGACGCGGAGGGGGGGGTGTGCGACGCGGAATAAAACGTTCGTGGCGGAGGGTGCAGTGGGCGGGGCTCCCGCTGGGGCGCTGGGGACGCGGGGGGGGGCTCGGGGCAGAGAGCCACGGCGCGGGGGTCCCACTCTGGCGCTGGGGACGCGGGGGGGGGGGTGCGACGCGGAATACATTAAAAACATGAAATGCGGGGCCCGTAGGGAGAGGGCTCCCGCCTGAGACTTCCTCGCAATTCACTCACACACGAGCCTCCCGCCTGATACTCCCCCCCTATACTCAAGCCCGATCTGATTAAAAACATTAAGCGCGGGCCCCATAGGGAGGGGGCTCCCGCCTGAGACTTCCTCGCAATTCACTCACAGACGAGCCTCCCGCCTGATGTTTCCCCCCTCGTCAGGCCTCAGGAGCCCAAAAGTGACGACAGTTACAAACTGGAGAACGACCCTCAAAAACATGAAATGCGGGCCCCATAGGGAGAAAGCTCCCGCCTCAGACTTCCTCGCAATTCGCTCACAGACGAGCCCCCTGATACTTCCGCCATATTCAGGCCTCAGGAGCACAACAGTGACGACGGCTACAAGTTCGGATGACCCGCTCGGAATAAAGACATGAAGTGCGGGCCCCATAGGGAGAGGGCTCCCGCCTGAGACTTCCTTGCAATTCGCTCACACACGAGCCTCCCGCCTGATACTTCCCCCATACTCAGGCCTCGGGAACCCAAACATGACGACATTTATAGGTTCGAGGAGGACCCGCTCGGATTAAAAACATGAAGTACGGGCCCCATAGGGAGAGGGCTCCCGCCTGAGACTTCCTCGCAAGCCACTCTCAGACGAGGTTCCCGCCAGATACTTCCCCCATATTCAAGCTAGCGAATGAGTGGGTGAGTGAGTGAATTACTGCATGAGTGATGATGGTGATGATAATGATGATGAGGATGATTCAGATGATGAGTGAGTCGGTGGGTGAGTGTGTGATCGAGTAATGGTCAAGGTGATCAAGATGGTCTGTGTGGAGTGAATGTGAGTGTGAGTAAGTGTGTGAGTGATGACGATGAGGATTATGATGATGATGAGTGAAGGGGTGAGCGGGAGTGAATGAATGAGTGAGTGAGTGAGTGAGTGAGTGAGTGATGGTGTGCTCCTGTGTGTTCCTGCGCGGGGTGTCCAGAGAAAACAATAATCCCACTTTGGATGCGGGGAAAACATGAAATGCGGGCCCCATAGGGAGAGGGCTCCCGCCTGAGACTTCCTCGCAATTCACTCACAGGCGAGCCTCCCGCCTGATACTTCCCCCATATTCAAACCTCAGGAGCCCAAGAGTGACGACAGTTACACGGTCGAGGACGACCCGCTCGGATTAAAAACATGAAGTGCGGGCCCTATAGGGAGAGGGCTCCCGCCTGAGACTTCCTCGCAATTCACTCACAGATGAGC
>CAUYUJ010016181.1:0-37500 GCA_963575745.1 Prorocentrum cordatum | reverse complement strand
CTTAAACCAAACACCCAAACCCAAACACCCGAACTCTAAACACCTAACACCCGAATACACACACCCTAATCCGAACACCCTAACCCGAACCCTACCGCACTGAGCCGTAAACCCTAACCCTAACACCCTGAACCGAACCCTACCGCACTAACCCTAATACCAGCACCCTAACACTCTACCCCTACCTAGCCCTAACACTTTACTCCGAACCCTACCACCCTAACCCAAAACCTACCACCCGAAGCGTAACACCTTGACCCCCCAAAAACAATACCCTAACACCGGAATCCCAACCCTGACACCCTAACGCTACCAACCCTGGCCCTAACACCCTACCCCCCCGAAGCCTAACGCCCTAACTATAACACCCTAAGCCTAACACCCTAAAGCTAACACCCCAAGCCTAAACCCCTAACCATAGCACCTTAACCCAACGCCCTAACATCTGGAATATCACCCCCAAGCTCAAAAACCCTGAGCCCTAAGCTCTAAGCCCTAAACCCTAATCCCTTAGCCTTAAGCCCTAAGCCGTCAGCCTTAAACCCTTAGCCCTAACACCCGAAGCCCTAAACCCTAGGACCCAAGCTCCAAGGCTTCAGCCCAAAGCCCTAAGCTCTAAACCCTAAAATAAGGCCCTAGAATCGGCTGGTGTGCGTACTCCTAAAATTCACCGTGCCTCCCGGGAACCCACGAAAATGGCGACGGTTGCGCAGTTCGCAATACCCCAGGGAGCTGCGAAGTCTCGGCTGGGTGTGCGTGCTCCCCTACTCCGCCGTGCCTCCTGGGAGCCCACGAAAGTGGCGACGGCTACGCAGTTCGCAGCCCCCCAGGGAGCTGCGAAATCTCGGCTGGGTCAACAGATTCCCCTACTCCGCCGAGCCTCCCGGGAGCCTACTAAAGTGGCGACCGTTGCGCAGTTCGCAGCCCCCAGGGAGCTGCGATGTCTTGAATGGTGTGCGTACTCCCCTACTGCGCCGTGCATCCTTGGAGCCGACGAAAGTGGCGACCGTTGCGCAGTTCGCAGCCCCCCAGGGAGCTGCGAGGTCTTGGCTGGGTGCGCGTACACTCCTACTCCGCCGTGCCTCCCGAGAGCCCACGAAAGTGGCGACCGTTGCGCAGTTCGCAACCCCCCAGGGAGCTGCGAGGTCTTGGCTGGATGTGTGTGCTCCCCTACTCCGCCGTGCCTCCCGGGAGCCCACGAATATGGCGACCGTTGTGCAGTTTGCAGTCCCCCAGGGAGCTGCGAGGTCTTGGCTGGGTGCGCGTACTCCCCTACAGGAGCCCACGAAAATGACGACGGTTGCGCAGTTCGCAGCCCTCCAGGGAACTGCGAAATCTCGGCTGGGTCAACAGACTCCCCTACTCCGCCGTGCCTCCCGGAAGCCCACGAAAATGGCGACGGTTGTGCCGTTCGCAATCCCCCAGGGAACTGCGAGGTTTTGGCCGGGTGCGCGTACTCCCCTACTCAGCCGTGCCTCGCAGCAGACCACGAACGAAAGGGGCGACGGTTGTGCCGTTCGCAATCCCCCAGGGAGCTGCGAGGTCCCGGTTGGGTGCGCGTACTCCCCTACTCCGCCGTGCCTCACAGGAGCCAACGAAAATGGCCACGGTTGTGCAGTTCGCAATCCCCCAGGGAGCTGCGAGGTCCTGGTTGGATGCGCGTATTCCCCTACCCCGCCGTGCCTCACAGGCCTCACAGGAGCCCACGAAAGGGGCGACGGTTGCGCAGTTCGCCATCCCCCAAGGAGCTACGAGGTCCTGGGTGGATGCGGTACTCCCCTACTCCGCCGTGCATCCCAGGAACCTACGACAAAGGCGACGGCTGCGCAGTTCGCAACGCCCCAAGGAGCTGCGAGATCTCGGCTGGGTGCTTGTACTCCCCTACTCCGCTGGACCTCCCAGGAGCCCGCGAAACTGGCGACAGTTTCGCAGTTCGCAGCCCCCCATGGAGCAGCGCAGGAAGAGGCAGGAGGAGGACGAGGAGGAGGATGAGGAGGAGGAGGAGGAGGAGGAGGAGGAGGAGGAAGGAGAAGGATCGGATACCACTAAAGCGTCACTCCGCTGGACCCCCCAGCAGCCTTCAAAAATGGCGGCACCGGCGCGGTTCGGAACCCACCCAGGGATGGCGAGGTCGAATCTAAATCTGCATCAAGCGCCACTCTGCTGGACCCCCCGACAGTCCCAACAAGTGACAACATTTTCGTTATTCGCAGCCCCCCAAGGATGGCGAACTCGAACGTAGATTTGCGTACGGCGGCCCCCCCAACAGACCTCAAAGGTGGCGACAGCCTCGCTGTTCCTACCCCCCAAAGACGGCGAGGTCGAGTCTGAATCGATCTAAGGCGTCACTCCGCTGGAACCCCCAGCTGACCTCGAAACCGTCGTCAACATCGCAGTTCGCAGCCCACACAAGGATGGCGAGGTCTAGTATAACCCTGCGTAGGGTGTCACCCCGCTGGGCCCCCAGCTGCCTTCGAAAACGGCGACTGCATTGCAGTTCGCACCCCCAAAAATTGCGAGGTCGAACGCACACTTGCGTGAGGCGTCACTCCGTTTGACCCCCCAACGGCAGTCGAAAGCGACGACATATTTACATATCGCAGCCCCCCAGGGATGGCGAGGTCTAGTTTAGGCCTGTGGCTTGCGTGAGGTGTTACTCCGCGGGACCCCCCCCAACAGCCCTCAAACGCGGCGACAATTTCGCTGCTCGCAGCCTCGGCGAGGTAAAAGGCAGGGTAGCAGGCAAGCAGAGCGGGATAGGAAGGGAGCGGGTGGGGGAGGAGGAAGAGGAGGTCGCGACCGCAATGCTCTATTCATTAGTCCCACAGTAGGACCCGACATGAGAATCCTCTCGACGCGTCTGGAAATGCCCCTCATCGTCGTCCTCGCGAATGGTGAGGCGTCCTCGATGTCCTCTCTGCATCACTGTCCTTCTCGCCCTGGCGCAGGCCCTCCTCCCGCCCCCTACGTCGCCCCCTTCTCGCCCTCCTGATTTTTTCACCCCCGCCACCTCCTCCCCCCTCTATTGCAAGAGCGCGCGTGTCGATTTTCCTCGGCGCCGCCGCCGCCTCGGCCAACGCGGGCGCATTCTCAAATGGCCACATCGCGCAGCCGTTGGGGCAATCCCGCGGGCCAGGCCATTGGGGCAACTCCGCGAGCCGTTGGGGCGCCGGAGCAAGCCGATGGGACAACCCCGCAAGCACCGCGCTACTCGCGGCCGCGCCCAGGCGGGAGGCAGCACGAAACGCAGCTCTGCCGCGAGCTGCTCCGCCTCTGCCTTGGAGCTCTCCGCTCTCTTGCCGGACTTCCTGCGCGCATTCCGCAATCACACTGGCAGCCTCTCCTTTCAAGAACTCCAGCGGCGGCGGCCGCAACGTTCCGCATGCACGTGGCGCGGGAGAACATGACGTACAGATGCAGCATCCATCGTCCTCCGATGGGTAGAACAGGTGGCCCTCTAGAAAACCCCTAAAACTTCGCTCGGATTCCTCTGCATCCCAGTGGATCCGATGGCCCGCTCGGATTGCAACGAACTCCTGGAGTCGGAGGAGGGAAGAGAGAGAGAGAGAGAAAGAGAGAAAGAGAGAGAGAGAGAAACAAAAAACAAAAAACGAACAAGAGAGAGAGAGAGAGGGATGATCAGGAAGAGGAGGGGGAGGGGGAGAAGGAGGAAGAGGATGGAGAGGAGGAGGAGGAAGCGTTGGAGTATCCCTTTCTCCTTCGTCGGAGCTCGGAGGGATCCAAGCTACTGCGAGGGTTTCTTCCAGGGATCTCCATTCATCTGGGGCCTTCCCTTCCATTTTTCCTCTCTCCCCGTTTTCCCACTCCCCTCCCCGACCCCGCTCCCCCTCGTCCCCCCAGGGAGCTTTCCCGGTCGAGAAGTCCCCGACGTGACTTCCTCCACATTCGCGCCATAGGAACCCAGTCGGATTCCAGGTTGCAAGTTTGTCGGCGACCCGCTCCGATTCCAACATGGAAAAGGGGCTCCCATACAGAAGCGGCTCCACAACCTGAGACTTCCTCGCAAATCATTCACAAACGATGCTTCCGTCTGAGACTTCCTCAAGATTCGAGCCTGAGGATACGGAAAGCGACGACTGATTCAGGATCCCGATGACCCATGGGGAGGGGGCTCCCGCCTGAGACTTCCTCGCAATTCACTCACAGACGAAGTTCCCGCCTGAGACTTCCTCAAGACTCAGGCCTGAGCCCAGAGGTGATGACAATTATATGATCCCGATGACCCGCTCGGAGTACCAACATGAAATGCGGACCCCATAGCGAAGGGGCTACCGCCTGAGACTTCCTCGCAATTATCTCACAAACGAAGCTCCCGCTTGATCTTCCTCAATATTCAAACCTGAGGAGCCCGAAAGTGAGGACAGGATCCCGATGACCTGCTCGGATTAAAAACCTGAAATGCGGACACCATAGGGATGGGGCTTCCGCCTGAGACTTCCTCGCAATTCACTGACAGACGAGGCTCCCGCCTGAGATTACCTCACAATTCAAATTTGAAATGAAGACTATTATTTGATCCCAATGACCCGCTCGGATTACCAAAATGAAATGCGGACACCATAGGGGACGGGGCCCCCGCCTGAGACTTCCTCGCAACTCACTCACAAACGAGGCTCCCGCCTGAGACTTCCGCAAAACTCAGGCCCGAGGAGCCCAAAAATGACAGCAGATACAGGATCCCGATGACACGCTCGGAATACCAACATGAAATGAGAGACCTATCTGCAGGAGGCTCCCGCCTGAGACTTCCTCGCAACTCACTCTCAGACGAGGCTCCCTCGTGAGACTTTCTCAATGTTCAAACCTTAGGAGCCCAACAGTGACGGCAGATACAGGATCCCGATGACACGCTCGGATATATATATATATATATATACACACACATACATATACATATACCTATACATATACATATACACAGACATATACATACACATACACATACACATATCCGTATATATACATATACCTATACCTATACCTATACATATACATATACATAAACATAAACACAAACACGTACAAACACATATACATATACACATACAAATACAAATACATATACATATATTTATATACATTTATATATATATATATATATATATATATATATATAACGAAATGCGGACCCCCTAAGCACGGGGCTCCCGCCTAAGACTTCCTCGCAACTCACTCACAGACGAGGCTCCCGCCTGAGACGTCCTCAAGATTCAGGCCTGAGGAGCCCGACAGCGACGACGGTTACAGGATCCCGATGGCCCGCTCAGATTGCCAACATGAAATGCGGGATCCAGATGGAGGAGGCTCCCGCCTGAGACTTCCTCTCGATTCACTCACAGACAAGGCCCCTCTTGGTCGACGAACATGATGGAATGATGATGGTGATGACGATGGTGGCGTGCGCGAGTGATGATGACGAAGTGGTGATGATACCCGATGGTCCTGATGGGATCATGACATGATGATGAGCGAGTAATGGGAGAACATGAACGAATCATAGAGCGAGTGGGTGATGATGAGTGAGGATGTAGTGGGATGACAGATGACGATGCTGATTATGATGATGATGGTTATGATGATGACGATGACGATGATGATGGTATGTAAGTGTGTGAGGAGGGACAGGGGGTGAGGAGGAGGAGGACGGCGCGGGGTGTCCACAGAAAACAAGA
The DNA here is from genome assembly GCA_963575745.1 of Prorocentrum cordatum. Taxonomy (NCBI): domain Eukaryota; class Dinophyceae; order Prorocentrales; family Prorocentraceae; genus Prorocentrum; species Prorocentrum cordatum. The sequence continues at coordinate 31,807 of CAUYUJ010016181.1, read as the reverse complement.
GACCCGCTTAGGATGTGGGAAAATCAGGGACCCAACGCAGGATGTCTGGGGAAGAAAGCCATGCGGCGCACATCTGCTGATCTGAACCTCGCCTTCCCAGGCCTGCAACCTTCATGATTCCATTCAAATCATGTGTTTCATCGACATCAGGATCGGACATCTGATGATCTCAACATCGCTTTCTGAAACGCCCACATTCACGATCCGATGCAAGCGAAATGTGTTTCTGCACACGCCCGATCTAAACCTTTTCACGATAGAAACCTGTGCCACGCACGATCCTTTGCAAATTCGCCCGGAGGAAGACCGAACCATATGCAAATGCGAATAACGCAATTGTAAATATCGTCTTCCGTGGAGCTCCCTATGGAGCCACGAAACGTTTAAGGAATGTACCGACATGGTCGGTGGCACTCCCTATGGGGCCACGAGGTGCGTGAGCGGTATGCCTAAAATGATTGGGCGGACGCGTGGTCCTTCGGTGAAGCTTCCTGTGGGGCCGCGAAACGTGTGAGTGGAATCGTGGAATGGGCGGGGCGGACGCATGCGAAAATCGCCACTTGAGCCTTCGGTGGCGTTTCCTATGGCCCCACGCAGCGTGTGAGTTGTGAGACGAAATTGGAAGGGCGGGCGCATGCGAACACAGCCACAGAGGGCCTTCGGTGAAGATCCGGGGCCACGGGGCGTGTCAGAGGTGTGCCGACATGGGTGCGGCGGGCGCCTGTGAGGCAGCCGCTGGGGCCTTCGGTGGAGATCCCTATGGGACCACAAAACGTGTGACTGCTGTGCCGAAATGGGTGCGGTGGGCGCATGCGAACGCAACTACTGCGGCATTCGATGAAGCTCCCTATGGGGCCAAGAGGCGTGTGAGGGGTGTGCCGAAGTGGGCGCGGCGCGCCGGTGTGAGGAGTGTGCCGCTACTAGTGCGGCGGGCGTTTGCAAACGCAGCCAGTGCGGCCTTCGGTGGAGCTCAATATGGGGCCACGCAACGTGTGAGGAGTGTGCACACATGTGTGCGGCGGGCGCATGTGAACGCAGCCACTGGCGCCTTCGGTGGAGCTCCCCCTATGGGGCCACGAAACGTGTGAGGGGTATGCCAACATGGGTGCGGCGGGCGTCTGTGAACGCAGACACTCGGGCCTTAAGCGGGGCCCACATATGGGGCCACGAAACGTTGGAGGGGTGTGCCGACATGGATGCGGCGGGCGCGTACGAACGCAGCCACTGCGGCCTTCGGTGGAGGTCCCTGTGGTGCCACAAAACTTGTGATTGGTGTGCCGAAGTGGGTGAGGCGGGCGTCTGTGAACGCAGCCACTGGGGCCTTAAGTGGGGCCGCGTTTGGGGCCACGAAGCGTTGGAGGGGCGCGTTGCAATGGAAGCGGCGGGCGCGTACTAACCAGTGCGGCCTTCGGTGGAACTTTCTTTCGGGCCACGAAATTTGCGAGGGGTGTGCCGGTGCGAGTGCGGCGGGCGCATGCGAACGCAATCACTGCGGCCTTCGGTGGGGCTCCCTATGGAGCCACGAGACGTGTGACGGGTGTGCCGACATGCAGCTACTGGGTGTAAGGGGTGTACCGACATGGGTGCGGCGGGCGCATGCGAACGCAACCAGTGCGGCCTTCGGTCGAGCTCCCAATGGGGCCACGAAGCGTTTGAGGGGGGTTGCCGAAATGTGTGGCGATGATGATGATGATGATGATGATGATGATGATGATGATGATGATGATGATGATGACGACGACAGCACGCATGATGACAATGATTGTGGTGATGACGGCGACGATGATGATTACAATGGTGACGGCGGTGATGCTGATGATGCTGATGATGAAGATGATGATGATGGTTTTGGCATTTCTGCTATATCATCCGGAGGCCCCGAATAACACATTGTCACCTGTGAAACAAAAAGGCTTCTCGGCATCACACTCTGATGCAGGTCACGCGTGGCAGCTACGACATCCTGGGGGCCACGTTCCGAACCCACCCGCCGGCCACATACCAGCCGAGGGGTTTTAGTCCGTCAATTGTGGTTCCCGCAGATGCGCTCGCTATGTCAGAAGCGAAGTGCTGCACCGTCTGGACGAGTTCTTCTGCAGCCGTCAGCTCCGCGTCCATGGCCGTGGCTCCTGGGCAGAAGGTGCCGCCTTTCCGGAGGCAGTTCCACGACTCGAGTTGGGTATGGTAGCAGCTAATGTGCCACCCGGCGGCTGCCATCAGACCTTTGCGGCCTCCGTCGAAGGGCGCAGGGAGGTAGATAGGACGATCAACGGACATTTTGAAATTCTCCATGTGATCTTGGAGTATATTCTGATTGGCTTTGATGGTGGCCGTCGCCATCTCGTCTGCGTCGCTGTTGCCCTCCCGGAGGCGATGCCGGAACCAAGGGGCTCCGATCTCGTATGGCAGAACGTTGAAAAATGCCCACAAGTCGTACATGTTCTGCTGCACTGTCCTCACGCAAGCCGCGTAGTAAGGTGCCCTGACCGCCCATTGTCCATTTAGCCATCCAACAACATTTGCGCGCTGTCCCCGAAGAAATCCACCACGAGTGCACGACAGTTGTGTTGTTTCCAACGGACCGGAACGTCTATGAAGACCCTGTTGTGTGCCTTGCGTATCGTGCCAGCTGTTTGGTGTAACGTTGATGCTGCTGCAATCGGAAAGATCCGTTTAGATTCCACTTATCCAATACTGAATCAACGAATTGTTCTTCACCTTGTCGCCATGTCTCCGGGGATGAAGCAAGACATCGCTGCACCCAGTCCTGGCCGTACGCGAGAATCAAGGGGTCTTCCCACGTCGCGCGTCTCTTCCAGCCCGACCGGTGTCTCTAGCCAAGCTTGGCTCGCGCGGCGAAGGACAGGGGGGTCTCGTAGTTCCTACCCACTGCAGACAAGTTTTGCCATTCTGCTTCTGTGTCGCTGCACAGGACAGAGCGGACCCAGACCTGCGCGATGTTTGCGCTGCTGTCTCCTGGGATTGCAGCGGCAGGAGCCAATGAGGAACAGCAGCAGATTTGTCCTGCGAATCTGTGAACTCGTTCGAGAACAAGTTCCCCAACCGACTTGCAACCGAGGGCGCGATACACTTTACGGGCGTGCTTGATGGCCCGCTTCATGCAGTCTTCCCACTTATCCGTATCCAGCTTGCGGTACCAGCCCACTTTACGAAGCAGCCCCCCTTCGAACTCGTGCAGTTTCAATAACGATGATGATGAGGATGATAAGGATGAGGATGAGGATGAGGATGAGGATGATGCTGCTGATGCTGATGCTGATGATGATGACGACGCCGACGACGATGCTGATGATGACGATGCGGATAACGATCACGATGATGATGACGATGATGGTGATGAGGAAAACCCCATGCCGCAGATAATAAAATACCCCCCCCATTAAGTCATTTGAGTGGATTATCGTCGGCCTAGAAGGGTTTCAAATGTAGGCGGAGAGCGCGGAGGCCGAATTTCATTATCCCTGTGAAAAGTTCGCCGAACGTCTGAAGGATGTCTGAAGCGAAACAACCAATTCTGCAAGGACGTCTCAAGCGAAACAAGCAGTGCTTAAGGAATCCTGTCCTGCTCCCCCTCCTCCTGCTCCTCCTTTCTCCTCCCCCTCCTCCTCCCTCTGCTCCTGCTCCTTCCCCTCCTCCTCCTCTTCCTCCTGCTCCTCTCCCTTCTCTCCTCTTCCTGCTCTTCCTCCTCCTCCTCCTCCTCTTCCTCTTCTTTCTCTCTGTCTCTTTCTCATCCTCCCCCTGGCGCCCTGATCTTGTTTATCGCTGTGGTTGATTATCCTGGGAAAACGAGGCACATGAGCTACCCTACACGAGCAGATGAAAATGCTTATTTCCATTAAGCATTTACAGATAAAGTCTAATAAGTTTTGAATGTTGGATTTTTCTTTCATCCTTTTCATTTTCCTCTCCTCTCTCTCTCTTTGTCGCTGTCTCTCGTTGTCTCTCTCTCTCTCTGTCTCTCTCTTTATATTTTTCTTTCTTTCTCTCTATCAGCCTTTCTCCTTCTCTCCGTGCCCCCCTGAACTTGTTTATCGCTGTGGTTGATTATCCTGGGACTACACGAGCAAATGAAACATTCAATTTCCAGTAAGCGTTTACACATAAAGTCTAATAAGTTTTGAACTTTGGATTTTTCTTTCCTCCTTATCATCTTCCTCTCCTCTCTCTCTCTCTCTCTCTCTCTTTCTCTTTGTCTCTGTCTCTCTTTGTGTGTCTCTCTTTCTCTCTTTCTATTTCTCTTTATTTCTCTCTCTCTCAGCCTTTCTACTTCTCTCCGTGCCCCCCTGAACTTGTTTATCGCTGTGGTTGATTATCCTGGGAAAACGAAGCACATGAGCTACCCTACACGAGCACGAAACGAGAGATTTGTCGAGGATGTCTCAAGCGAGACAAACCATTGTTGAGGATGTTTCAGCGAGGACCAAAAGCCAAGGATGTCTCAAGATATCCTCGGCTATCGCTCCTCTTGATAATCTCTTTATGCTGGCCTCTGGTGGGCAACTTTTATTATCCTCCCGTGACCCCGAACTTTATTATCCCTGTGTGTTTATTCTCTGCGGCATGTGTTTACGGGTGATGCGGGTGATGCTGATCATGATGGAGGAAAAGGGAGGGGGAAGAGTAGGAGGGAGAATGGGAGGGAGATGCGGGGCGCTGCCTCTTCAAAACGCTGGTGATGGAGCCTCAACATCTCCTCGGGCACTACACTCCCGCTTGAAACTTCCTTGCAAATGTCTGCTCTCGCCTCGGCGCTGGCTACTTACCTGCTCCCTCTTGCCAGGGGCGCCTGCACAGCTCCTGGATGATACGTCGACTTGAACCACGCGCGCGCTATGCGCGCGCTTAGATTTGGCCGACTGTGCAGTTGTTGTCACTTGACTTTGCGATCATCCACGATGCCCAAGATACCAAAGGAGAGGCCCCCAGGCTAGGGCCGCTCTTGGCGTGAGGAGGTACTGGGCGTTTCGGAGGATAACTTGAGGTTCTGTGCGCGGTCGCGAAGCCGTGCGATTCCGACGTGCGACGCGTCGACAGGCTCCGAGTGCTTCCCAGACTGGGCAAGTCACGCGACTGCCACAGTGGCCGAGGAAGGCCCCAGAGGCTCCGGGTGGCCAGGCCGCCGCCGCCGCCGCCCCCGCGGCCGCCGCCGCCGCCGCAGCCGCCGCCGCCTCCGTCGTGATGATCATCGGGGTGGTCGTCGTAGTGGTCATGGTGGCGGTGGTGGTCTTCGGTGGGCGTGTTCAGACGATTACACGACCTGGGGCGCGTTGTATTTCTCGGGGGCCTCTGGAGGCCTCCGGATTCTGCAGATCTGCAGAGGCGTCGGCCGTCGTCGGTCGATCGTCGTCACTGTACTCGTCGTCAGACCTCTGGAGGCCGCTGGGGCTCCTCGTCTTCACTGTCGTCGTCGCCGTGGTCGTCGCGGTTGTGGTCGTTGTCGTCGTTGTCGCCGCCAAAGTCGTCGCAGCCGTCTACGAGGAGGGAGAATGAGGGATCAGATGTCGAGGATCGAAATTTACAAGATATTGTGCCTTCTTGGGCCTCGCGGGTTCGTTTTCGTCGCCGCGGTTGCCCAAGGAATGGGGCCCCCGCCGGCGCTCGTTCAGCGCGCCGGCTCTGGTCGCCGCAGGCGCTGCAGCCGCAGCGGGCGTCGTCGTCATCGTCGACTCTGCATGCTTTTGTGCGGGTCTGCCAAAACCCGGGAGACACCCTGACACCTCTGGGGACCGTCTGGGATTATCGTCGTCCTCCTCGTCGCCCTCGACACTTCTCCTCCTCCTCCTCCTCCTTCTCCTCCTGATCCTCCTTCTCCTCCTCCTCCTTCTCCACCACCACCACCACCTCCACCTCCACATCCACCTCCACCTTCTCATCCTCTGGTCCCTGCGGTGTGATTCGGATGATTCGCTCGAATGCTCACGGAGAATATTCTGGGACATCGATGTAGATGTTCCAAGAGAGGCTTACAGAAACATCGCTCGAATGCTCCTGGAGAGTCTCTGGGCGCTTGCTGCGACCCGTCTTAGGGACAGCTTGGGGACGGAGGAGTGGGGATGTGCTCTGACGTCTTCGGAAATATTCGGAGGCTCTTGGCAGCTTTGCAGAGCCCCTTCGGAATTCCTCCAGCACCTCTGGAAGGAAAAGGCAAAACTCTAACACCATTGAGAAAACAACAAAAAAAACGTTTGCCTCCTCTTGGCGTCTTCATTGGGGGACCCTTCGTGGCCATTGTCGAAGCGTCATGGGGGCTCCTGGAAACATCTTCAAGCAATGTTTGGCAGCATCCAAGCGTTTCGAAGCTCGGAGGGCACGGGGGGGCTTTCGGGCTCTCCGATGCCTCTTGGGGGCTGGCTGGCGGTGCCAGCGAATGCGGGGCCCTTCTTCGGGTTCTTTTTGAGGCGTCGTGCACACTCTTGCGAGGTCTCCTGAGCCGGCTTGGGGCAGTCTTGGAGGCTTCCGGGCCCACCTTAGCGGTCCAGAACTTGGTAAAACCAGAAAGCTAAAACCGCATGCTTTTCACCCTGGGACCGAAACCGACGGACCTGGACCCGCAAAAATGACGGCCGCGACGCCCTCTCGCGAACCGAAAACGGCCAATTCGCTAGTCGACGTGTCAGGGTAGGATGTGTGTCCACCCCCGAACAACCCTTTTGGACCGTCTCGAAGCCCCAAATTCCACATCTGTAGTCGAGGTCTTCGCCGGAGGGGGCACAGGGCGTCTTGGAGGCCTCCTCGGGCCTCTTGGGAGCGCTCTCGGGGGCCTCGTGGGGGCAGTTTTGGGGCCTGTCGGGAGCCTCTTGGGTGCTTCTTGGGGGTCTCTTGGGGCCTCTTGGGGGCTTCTTGGGGGCTCTTGGGGGCCGGGCTCCTGGGGGCCCCTCGGAGCCGAGGCATCGAGATGTCCGTTGGGGCCCCCCATCTGGACCCCCTCTTGGAGCCGTCTTTGGGGCCTCTTGAAGGGTCTTGGGCGCCTCTCGGGCCGTCTTGGAAGCCTCTTGAGCCGTTTTGGGACCCTCTTGGAAGCCTCTGGGCCCGTCTTGGAGTGTGAGAAAGCCGCTCGTACTCTTGGAGTCCTCTGGGGAGGCCTCTTGGGCGCCTCTCGGGCCGTCTTGTAAGCCTCTTGAGCCGTTTTGGGACCCTCTTGGAAGCCTCTTGGCCCGTCTTGGAGTGCGAGAGAGCCGCTCATACTCTTGGAGTCCTCTAGGGAGGCCTCTTGGAAGCCTCTCGGGCCGTCCTGGAAGCCTCTCGGGGGCCGTCTGGGGGCATTCATGGGCAGTTTGGGCGGTCTCGAAGCGCGTCTGCAAACGATCTGGAGCCGTCTTCGGGCGATTTTGGAGGGCCTCCGGCGCGCCAGCAGGGCCCTGGGCAGCCCGGTCCAAATATTTTGTGGCTGGGAGCCTGGCCCGCGGCCTGGGAAACCTGGAATCAGCTCATAATGTGCGGTTTTTCGTGGTGACTCGGGGAGCTGATTCCGGGTTTCCCATAATTCTGGAATCAGCTCATACCGCATTCTATGAGCTGATTCCAGGTTTCCCATAATTCTGAATTATGGGAAACCTGGAATCAGCCCATAGCGTGCGGTTTTTCGTGGTGACTCCATGTTTCCCATGATTCGAGACCCTCATTTGAGGAAGCGGGGGCGGCAGATTCCCGCAATGCGGAAAACTCCCGCGATTCGAATTCCAAAATTAGAGAAACTAGGGGTAGAGGCCATTATGGGAAACATGGAATCACTACAAAAAAAGGCAATGAGCTGACTCCGGGTTCCCCATAATTCGGAATTATGGGAAACCCATAATCAACTCATAGAGCGCGGTTTTCGTAGAGGTTCCAGGTTTCCCAAAATTCGAATTCGAGGTTCCCATATTCGGATTATCGGAAAACTGGAATGACCACAAACATGGGGGTGTTGAGCTCGTTCCAGGTTTCTCATAATTATAAATTAAGGGAAACCTGGAATCAGCTCAAGGAATGCGGTTCCCTGAACGGTAACTTCCTCATACGGGTCAGGGTGAAGCGCATGCAGAACAGGAACCACAAGATGTTCAACATGAACTGCAGCGACCAAAGTTACCATTGGCGATTGTAAGGAGACATCGGCTGCTTCATCTCTTTCGTCGGCAGAATGGAGCAGCTGAGACCGCGCTGCGGTCACAAACACATTGGTCGACTGACAGCCATTTTTGTGCACGTACCTCATCACGGCCGTGTTGTATCAGCCAAGGGCCTTCGGAAACGTATCGGGGGCGCCTTCGAGGTAGAATTCGTCACAGACATCGACGTTCAAGAGCACGCAGTATTGTGAGCAGAGAATGTTTTCGGTGTGCGACTGTGAATACTCAGGGGCTAGACTGGTCTCACATAGACAACCGCCTCAAGCTAAAGAGCTTGCTGGAAGTGATGCGTACGCAGTCTTGGGAGATACTTTGCTTGACAGAACTTCAAAGTGACACCAGCGCACTGGGAGTTCGAGAGCTCATCTACGTTGAAGAGTTCACATTGATTGTGGCAGGAAGAGTGGGATTTCTTCTCAGCATGGGAGCTCGTATTGCATGGCAAGCTGCAGGAGAAATATTTGTGTACACGAGTGACAGAGCGTGTGGCATTATCCTGGGGACAGAAATGGGAGATACGATAGGAGTGGCATATACATATTTACCGTCTGGGAGTGGAGCATCCAACTTGGACGAAGCCTATAGATCGGTACGCGTACTATGTGAATATTTACAAAAGAAAAATGGGAAACCAGTATTTCATATTGGGGGATTGGAATGCACATATTGGGAGGGACACAATGAGTGACGAAGTACATGTGGGAAGATATGCGATGCAGACTGGCACGACGGCTGGAGGGAGAAGATTTCTAAATTGGATAAGAACTACGAATCTTACCAAAGTGGACAGCTATTTCAGAGTACGTAACAGAGGGACTTGGAGGCACAAGAACACAAAATGGTATGAGATCGATTTCATGTGTACGCCGATGGACACCAGAAAGCAGATTCAGAGCATTAAGACATGCGGACAGTTATCGTTCACAGATCACATTGCCAAAGTATATCAGATTATGGCCAAATCCACAGATACGAAAGAAAGAAAGTCGGCGAGAGCACGCACATTTCAAAGTATTAAAGCACGACGCGAACGACAAAAGAACACGAAAGGGAGGCTGTTGTTATACAAAATGAAAGGTACATCAGAGGAGGCGAGTGCACGTCGTGAACAATATGAGCAAAAGATCGTGGAAACAAATAAATACGTTGAGAGAGGATCAAACAAGACCAGAACCAATACAACCAACGAAGTTCAATACGGAGAGACACCAGACAGAACAAGAAAAAGTGGATGGCCGAATAAAAATAAACGATTGGAGTGGACACTGAACTGAGATGAACACGGACGGATCATTTATTCCTGGAGAAACGGCAGGTTGGGGAGTATCGATGGCGGAGAATGGAAAGTGTTTTGATTTCTACGGTCCTGTGATTTTGGGCAAAGAACATGAAGAGTATGTGGGAGCTAACAAGTACAGTAACAACACTGGCGAATTGGAGGCAATACTATTCGGATGCAAAGAGTTATACATGAGAGACAAAAACAAGGAGTTGAGCGAGCTGGCGCCAGTGGTCATATTATACGACAGTGAACGCGCAGCAAAGATGTCTACTGGACGGTGAAGCCAAAGTCGAATATTGAGCTGATCAAGAATGTCATAAAGTGGATACGTCGACTTCAGGCGAGCAGAGTTGTGATGTTCAAGCACGTTGAAGGCCACAGTGGAGCGGTCGGGAACGAGCAGGCGTATAGAAACGCTGACAAGGGACGGGAGGGCGAGAGAGCATTTCTTGTGAGTTGTGCGATTGCAGAGAGGGCCGATTTGGGCCAAGGAGCATCTCTTGCGAGTTGTGCGAATGCAAGATCGACTGATCTGAGTGCTGCCGAAAGGCCAGGAGCCAGAGCAGCGATGATAGACTCGCGGGAGATGGATTTCGAAGAGATGCTGATGATGGAGGAGGAGCAGGAAGCAGCGTGGACACAATATCTGGAGGAGCCGATGGAGGAGATGAACATGCAGATGAACCACGGGGAGGAGGAGGAGGACAGGATCGATCGAGAGCGGGAAAAAGCCTTCTAGGATACGGATACGTGGTTATCGTGGGACCAAGTTCCTAAAGTGTTGGTGGAAAGCGCGGAGGAGGTGGTGGGCAGGGGGGAAATCGACAAGATTGGGGTACCATACACGGCGGAGGCAATGGAGCACATAGACAGAGAATCAAAACAACTTGCCGAAATGTGGGAAAACAGTCGTAGGCTTCAAGGTACCGATCTTGGGGGCCAACTGCGGAGGGAGATGTTCTTGAAAAGAAAACAGTTGAGCATATTCAAAAGCGAGGCTCGTGAGGAGTGGGTAAACAATATCATCGCAGAACTCCAAAAAGCAATCGCTCGTGATGATCTTGGGTATTTCTATAAACTGCTCAAGAAATTAGGGATCCATGCGTATGGAAAGAGTAGGAGAGGTCAGGAACCGTTCACGGCGGAGGAGGCGGCCAACTTCGTAAAAGGTGTGATGGGGGACGACATTGGGGAGGTTTCGGAAGAGACTCTGGACCAGGGCATGCCGCGGATCCCAGTCAACAAGGACTTGGATGAACCCCCAGACGCGGACGAGGTCGCACACGCGATCGCTGAGATGAAGGAGAGCCAGGCGGGAAAGGATGAAGTATCGATATCCATGATTAAATGGGGAGGGGACAAACTGTTAGTGGAGATTGTTCGCCTTATTCGAGGAATGTGGAGACAGGAGCCTGAGAATTGGGAGAGATCTATTAACCGAGCTGTGGGGGTTCTTCTGCACAAAAAAGGAGACATAGGGAAAGTTGCCAATTATAGATGTATCTGGTTGATTGCGATTATCAGTAGGATCGTAGTCAAACTTGTCGCGACGAGACTGAGAAATCACTGTGAGTCTAATGGGTTATGGCCTGAGACGCAATGGGGATTTAGACAATATCGATCTACGATGGGGCCGATTTTTATTCTCAGAGTGGTGCTGGAGCTTTTGGCAGAAGCAAAACCATCAGAATCATGGACGACTCCCAAAAAGAACTTGGCGGTAATTATGGCAGACGTTCGGAAAGCATATCCTAGGGTAGTACGACCAGCAATGGAAAAAGTATTGGAGCGCAGCGGTATACCAGCTCGATGTATGAGGGTGATGCTGGGGCTCCATCAGATGACGGAGTACACGATCAGGACTGCAGGTGGTGAGAGTGAACCATTATTTTTGCTTCGCGGTCTTCGGGAAGGATGCCCCAGCAGCCCTGGCGAGTTCAGTCTTTATCACGCACACACTATGCATAACTTCTCTGTACAGGCTCGTGCTCAGTTTCCTGATGCAGGAGTGGGGGTGGAATCAAAGGAGGGGAGGAGACTCAAGAAGTGTGGAGGAAGAAAGAATCCTAAGCCGTCAGGTCTCGGTGATACTGTAAGATTGCTGGAGCTCCTTTTCGCGGATGACACTAACATGATCATTAGTGCGACCGACCGCGAAGCAGCGGAGCGTCTTTTAGAAGAGACTTTAAGAGCTTGGGGGCAGGAGGTGGCACCGGAGAAGTACGAGAGGATTAACACGGGGGAGGTGGAGGAGTCGGAGACTGAGTTGTACTCATCTGCAGTTCGCTTTCTGGGAGCCTGGGTACAGGCAAACAGCAAGCAAGATAGAGACAACCAAGAGCGGCTCTCCCGTGCGAGTATTGTGTGGAGAAAGGTATACAGACAGATACCTCGCTGGGGACTGGCGCCGCTGACTTTAGGCAGGCTGGTCAAGGCTACGGTGCTTGCGGCGCTACTCTACGGATGTGAAGCTCGAAGCTTTACTGCCGCGCAGTTGCACGCATATGAAATATTCTGGAATAGGGTCGTACGAGGGATAAGTGGGCAGAAGATTCGGGAGATGCATGAGGCCAAATTGACTATGCGAGACCTAAGAGCTAAGCATGGGTTAGACACGATTCGGATATATATCGGGCAACGACAACTTCAATTTCTAGGACATATCGTTCGTCTCCCCCAGCATCGTATCGAACGACAGGTTTGATTTGGATGGCTCTCGGAATTTCGTGAATGTAATCGGGACAAGTCGAGAACGGTGAGGCCTTCTACGAGGGCCCAGTATGCCAACAGGGTGGAGGAGGCGATGGTGATATCGGAGTTGGGCGGAAGTACGAGGAGGGAGAGGGAGCAGGGTTGGCAGCAGATAGCAGAGCAGAGAGTACTCTGGCGAGCGGTTGTACGCAAGTGGGTCAAAGCTGAGCGGGCCAAAGACCACAAACATTGCTGGAAAGTCAAACACGCACCCGGAGGTAAATACGATCAGACTTTGGCCCGCCAGCAAGCGAGACTCACTGCTCTCACGGGCGTGACTTTTGACGCCAATGGCCAGGCAGTGTGTCCTCACTGTGAGAAGGACGGGATCCTGGTCAAGTGGCACTCGCGGCAGTTGGCCGCCCATATTTTACCCTGCAGGACGAGGAATTCAGAACAGCGCCACAAAGCAGCTGCTGGCCGTCGCATGAGAGAGGAGAAAAAGAAAGCTTCGATTGGAGTGGGTGGTGGAGGATGGCAGGGGGCAGCACAAGACGTAGGTCAATCTCATGAGGAGGCTGAAGAGGCCCGACTGGCTCGTATTCGTGCGTATGTCTCAGCCATGGCCAGTGCATCGGTTTCGTCACCTGTCCCCGCTGAGGCGTGCAAGAGACGGCTATTGAGCAAGCAGAAATATGTGGTGACTGAGGTCCCCGTTGGAGGCGCAAGGGATGTTCGGGCCCGTCGAATCCGAGGCAAACAAGCTCGTCCAGAGGGATATCGACAGCCCGAGGGAGGAGGAGGAGAGGATCATATTCCCCGTGGTAAGTTTCGAAAAGGTCGAGCACAACACACTGGTCCACAGGAGCGGGTACCGATGAGCATTCGTCATACGCTCAAGAGGAAGAGGGAGGAGGCGGAGGTCAGCATCAAGGGTACCAGCTCGGATTTCAAGGAGAAGGTGGAGGAGGCGAGGAAGAAGAGGTTGGAGGAGCAGAAAACCAAGTATCGGAAAGGAGGGAGGACGAGGGCATACAAATCATTCTATCCATCAGGGGGTTGGAGTACTCCAGGGGGGCAGAGGATCATTGCAGAGACGTTGAGCGAGTTCCCGATTCCAGAGGCCAGTTTTCAAAGACAATGTCGTGGCAAGAATTGCAGAGTGTGTTCTACATGGTATAGATGCCGTGAATATGGGTGTTGTTTTGGAGGAACATATCAAGATTGGGGTTGTGCGGTGTGCTCTAAATGTACTAGATGTCGTAGTGCGTTGCATGATGACGAATGGAAAGTGGCGGAGCTTATCTTAGCTCGGAGGGGGTGTATTCCGACGGCGATCCAGGGGCTTCAGCGGCCCCCGAGAGAACCTGGAGCAGATCCATTGAAATGCCAGTGGTGTAAGGAGCCTTTTGTGAATATGACAAAGACTGCAGCACATGAACGGGCATGTCTTCATATGCCATATGATATGTGGGTCGCACGCACACGGTATTGCTTGAGTACGCAGAAAGATCGTACGGTTGCTTGTGTTCATTGTGGTACATTATTTCAGACGAAGCGTGGGTCGGTCCAGCATGAGAAAAATTGTGCACACAGACGTGAGATTGCAGGTCTACCGCTAAACAAAGAAAGATGGCACAACACGGCTGAAGATGCTGCTAAACTGTGACCCGTTGGGGAGTGGTGCGAGAGGTCCCGCCACTCCAGCATGTATTTTGTGCCGTGTACGTTTTTGGCGTTCAAGTATGAGTTGAGGGATTTTGTTATTCAGCTACCAGCATTGTATCGGGCCAACTTCCTAGACTATTATCGATGGCGGATATCATGGCGGATGTGCAGCAGGCGCGTACCAGAGTGCAGCAGGGAGGAACAGTGGAGAGGACAAAGCAAAAGAGTGATCCAAAAACTTGTGTAGATGCCGATGTACTTCGTTACCTGTCGAGAGACTACTTGATGTTCAAGGGCGAAGCCAAACAGATGATGATTGCAAAATCTTTGGTGGCATTATTCAAAACAGAGACGATCAAAATGACGATGGTACATTTATTGCAGAAATGGGAAGATGACAAACCAGCAGTTACCGACGAGCAGAAGAAGAAAAAAGAATTTCCTGACCATCCGAGTGGTTGCAATAGGGAACAAACATATGCATTTACACCGGCCATGGCTTTACTGGAGCAGGAGTGCAAAGATTATCATGTTGAGACAGCTAAACTTGCCAAATAATTGCGTGGTTTGCCAGTGACGGAGAGAGATCTGATGCCGCAGTATTCAAAGCAAAGTTCAATACTCCAAAGGAGAAACGTACGTGGAAGTTCGAGTGGATCATGAGCGACTTCTGTACGGACAAGCACAAACTTACTGTATCCAAGCTGGTCACTGGTATGCAGAAGAGGGATGTGGTGTCTATGGAGATGTCTAAGATGGTACCACAGGCAGACTCTGAGACAGCCCTATGGGGCTGGTTGAAGCAGGCCAGGTAGCCCGCTCGGGGCGCTCGGCCCCCCCTCCTTTTGGAGCCTGGGCTGACGCCTGGGCCAGGGGAGGGGGCACGATGTCCGAGGGCACCACGGTCGGCACATCGCCGACGTTTTTGGTACGCTTTTGGATGGGGTTGCTCGAGTTTTGGGGATGAGCTGGGAATCCTGTACGAGTATTCGTGGTTTGAGCAACTGCATCATCTAGTACGTCGTGTCCTGGGACGCCCCGTGATGAATTCGGTGTGCAATTTTTGGCTGAGGATGGCTTGTATTCTTTTTGAATGGAGTTCAAAGTATCTTGAATGACGAGCTCAACTACATCCTTTACAATCAGGAGTGCGGTTTGTTGTGGTGATTCCGGGTTTCTCATAATTCGAACACCTCTTTGGGGGAAGAAGGCGGCAGATTCCCGCAATGCGGAAAGTTCCCCGCAATTCAAATTCAGAACTTCGGGAAACCAGCGGGGAGAGGCCGCTGGAAGGTTCGAATTATGGGAAACCTGGAATCACTACAAAACAGCGAAATCTATGAGCTGATTCCGGGATTCCCACAATTCGGAATTATGGGAAACCTGGAATCAGCTCATAGACTGCGGCTTTTCGTAGAAAGATTCCAGGTTTCCCATAATTCGAATTCGAGGTTTCCCATATTCGAATTATGGGAAACCTGGAATCACTACAAAAAAACGAATTCTATGAGCTGATTCAAGGTTTCCCATAATTCTGAATTATGGGAAGCCCGGAATCAGCTCATACAGTGCAGCTATTTGTGGTGATTCCAGGTTTCCCATAATTCGAAACCCTCATTTGAATTCGAATTCAGAATTTCGGGAAACCAGGGGGGAGAGGCCGCTGGAGGGTTCGAATTATGGGAAACCAGGGGTCACCACGAAAAACCGCACTCTATGAGCTGATTTTGGGCTTCCAACAATTTAGAATTATGGGAAACCCGGAATCATGGGAAACCTGGACCCACAATAAATAATTCTACCGGGCAGTCGTCCGGCCATGGGTTTTCCATAATTCGGAATCATGGGAAGCCCATAGCTAGACGACTGCCCGCGCGAGGTGGCCTGGCACGTTTCACCTAAGACACCCTCGAAACTCACAGCGCGGAGCTGCGGCACGGGAGGTGGTCTGGCACGCTTCGCCGACGACGTCATTGCAACTCTGAGCTCGGAGGCCGCGCGGCAGGTCGTCCGGCAAGTGTCGCCTGAGACATCCTCGCAACTCTTGGCTCTGAGATGCCGCGCGGGAGGTGGCCCAGCACGCTCCGCCTAAGACATCATCGCAACTCTGAGCTCCGAGAAGCCGCGCGAGAGGTGATCCAGCGCGTTTCGCTTGAACCCTCCCTACAAGTCTGGGCTCCGAAATACCGCTCGCGAGGTGATCCGGCGCGGTCCGCCTGAGATATCCTCGCAACTCTAGGCTCCAATATGCCGCGCGGGGGGGTTATCCGGCGCGTTCCGCCTGAGACATCCGCGAAACTCTTCGCTCCGAACCGACCCTCGAAAGGTGGGGCGTCGCGTTCCGCTGGAGACATCCTCACAACTCTGAGCTCCGAGATGCCCGCGCGAGGTGGTCTGGAGCGTTCCGCCTGAGACATCCTCGAAACTCTGGGCTCCGAGATGTCTACAGTGGAGGCCAGTCCACAAGAAACCTTCCACAGGAAACCCAACCCTGAGACCCCAGGACGTCCACTGACTTGTGGTGTGGGAGCGCCACGCTGTCCATAGCAAAACCATCGAAACCCAAGAAACCCAGGGCACCCTGGAGGCAATAAGCGTCCTTCTTGACATGGGTTTCCATTCTACTGGAAGAACAAAGAAGGGCATAAACTTTTGGCGCTCCGCGCGGATTTCTTGGATCCGCGCTGGACCCCCCTCCCATCACGCGAAGCGCGTCAGGGCCGCCAGGGGCGGGCGGCGGCGCCTGGGGGGGGCCAGCGCAGATCCAAGCAATACGCGCGGAGCGCGGAAAGTTTCTGTCTATGGCGTTGTCTCTTCATCTAGGAAGCCCTCAACTGGATCTTAGAACATCCCCTGCGCGCAGCTGGGGGGGTCTGCGCCGAGAGGGCCAGCGGGGAGGCGGGGGACGGACCGAATGATGAACGAGGGCACCCGCCTGCCACCAGGTTCGCCCTGTCGCCGAACATTCGCAGCGACACCTCGGGAGGGAGATCGTCGTCGTCGTCGTCGTCGTCGTCGTCGTCGTCGTCGTCGTCGTGGTTGTGAGCAGCGTCGTCGTCGTCGTGGTCGTCGTCGTCGTGATTGTGGTCAACGTCGACGTCGTCGTTGTGGTCAGCGTCGTCGTCGTCGTCCTCGTCGCCGTCGTGGTCAACGTCGTCGTCGTCGTCCTCGTCGCCGTCGTGGTCAACGTCGTCGTCGTCGTCGTCATCGTCGTCGTGGTCATCGTCGTCGTCGTCGCCATCGGCTAAAACGTCGTCGCCGGCATCCTGGGGGGGCAAGGGGACGCTGAGGACAACGAGGAGGAGGAGGAGGAGGAGGAGGAGAAGGAGGAGGCGGAGGCGCAGGCGCAAGCGGAGGAGGGGGCGCAATCGGAGGCGGAGGAGCAGCAGCAAAAAAAAAAAATGGACGCGAGGGAGCGCGGACAAGGGCGAGGGAGGCGGCGGCGGACCTCGGCAGGAACGCGAATCAAAACACGGGCGCAGCAACACACGCTTGCCTGCCAAGCTCCCCCCCCCCACACGCCAGATCAACGAGTTCTGCTGTCCCTCTGGGTGCCCCCCTTCGGGGTCCGATGGAACGTACTGGGCAGACCCATCCGCCCCAGGCCTCTCAACCAGGGAACGCGATCAACTTCAGTGTGGTCCACGTCGCTGTCGCGGCAGAACTCGGCGCGCAAGCGACCCCGCTCGAGACTGAGATCAACCTTGACTCTCGTCACTTTCCCGCTGACCTCCGCCTTGCGCTCTTCCAAGACTTTTCATGGCGGCGAGCAGCTTGGGGGTCTGGTGGAGAGCTGGGGAGAGCGGGAAGGGACTGCCAGCCCAGGGCGGGCAACAAACGTCGGAGAAGCGCCTTCCTGGATCTCCCGGCGAGACCAGAACCACGACGGCTCCGCTTCCATTGAGGATATCACGGAGGTAACTCACGAGAACGGGGGATCGGTGGTAACTCACGGAGGTCAAACACGGAGGTCAGTCACGGAGGTAACTCACGAAAACGGGGGATCGGGGCTAACTGACCCAGGATATCACGGAGCGGGACCCGCAGCGAAAGAGGCTGCTTTCATTTTTCTGTCGCGCGCGCCCAAAAAGGGCGGCGCTCCAAGTGCGCCACGATGCTCAAAGGGCCCCTGGGAGCTGGAGGGAGACGGCAGGGCAGCGGTGGAGAGAGAGAGAGAGAGAGAGAGCGGCGAGGCAGAAGGAGAGGCTCGAATATACATGACAACCATAAAAGCCACATGGGTCCATCCTCATCCTCAAGCGCATGCTTGACCCTCGCCGGAAATGCGATGCGATACCTTAGAGGAGATGAGGAGGTAGAGCAGCAGCAGCAGCACTACGAGCGAGAGCAGGAGCAGGAGCACCATGGGTCAGGAAGCAGGAAGCAGAAGGAGCGAGGAGGAGCAGGGAACAGGAGCAGGGAGAAGGAGTACAAGCAGACCGAGGAGGGGCATCAGCAGCAGGGGGAAGAGCAGAATGGGGAGGGTCCCCCAGAGGGGGTCCACTATCGAGACCCTCGCTTTCCTGCCACGCGGACCTTCCTCATTCAGGTCAAAGCGGGGTGATGGGTATGGAACACCAGCCAGGCCGTGTTTCAATTCCTGACCTGGCGAAGCATGTTCATAGATTTGTCTGGAAACGCAAATCGCCAAGCTTCGCCTGCAAGGTAAAAATACGGAACCCTTGGACGTCCAGGGGTGCAACCCGCCGTGGGTGTACCCAGGGGACCAGAAGATAAAGGGTCCTGAGGAAACAGGTCTTGGTCCCTGGGGCCGTCCCCGAGAGCAGCTTGTCATCCTGAATATGTGGTTGCCGGTGCGGGGGCCTCGGAAGGGCCCTGGGAAGCCGGAAACGGCGAAAAACGATAGGATCCTTTCGAAAGGCAACCATCAGCTTAAGAAACGTAGAATTCCGGACGTCCTCGCGGGTACCCTCGGCCGCCGCCGCACACCTCTCCCCGAACATCCCCAAACCCTTCCCTGGAGCGTCGGGCGCGACAAGGGCGGCGCTTAGGCGCCGCCAGAGGAGGGGGTGTCTGACGCCGACACAGAAAATCTGGGCAGACTTCCAAATGCTTATGATTTTTGTATGGCCAATTCCAGAGAAGCTAATTTTCCAAATTTGTTATGCCTTTGTTTTTTCCAATGGAGACTCCCAGGAAGTCGAAAACAGCTAAAACAATGAAGCGCGCAAGATGCCACACCATTGACGACACGCGTGGCCAGGACCATATTGGATCCCGGCATGGTGTACACGCCCTTCTGGCCGAGGCCAGGAGGGTCTTCACACCATCCCAGGGCCCAGGGTGGCCCCGTCCAGGCATGCTGGTGGTGTACAGTATAGCTGCCTTCTGCGGATCAGGACCCTTGCCTCGGGACCCCTCTTCTTCGCGCCAAGCCTCTTGAGCTGCACTATCTACACCACCCACTACGTCGCTGTAGTCCGACTCCAACGGACAAGAGGGCCGAGCCCCCACATTGGTAGCCAGCCGAGCCCCCGCATTGGTAGCAACTCAAGCGCTCAGCGACCGCAGCCTCTGCACAGGCCTGGCCGCCCTGGAGTCCTCCGCCGCCAGCGAGGCCGACGACGAGGGCACGACCCGCGAAGGAGGCGGCCGACTTCGTCGTCATCCTCCTCGCCGTCGTCACCTTCGTCGTCCCTGTCGTGATCGAGCGCGCTTCCCAAGCGAGACTACTGAACGCTGTAGGCAAGTGCCGCCCGAGCTTGTACCTTATCTGTCACCGGCTCGTGCAACCAAGAGCACCGGAAGCACACGTCGTCATCGTAATCAACATCATCACCAGCAGCAGCAGCAGAAACAGCTGCAGCAACATCATCATCATAATCAGCATCATCGTCACCATCATCATAATCATCATCATCATCATCATCATCAGCATCATCATCATTATCATCATCACCACCATCATCAGCAGCATCATCCCAATAATCGCCAGCATCATCATCAGCATCGTGGTCATCATCATCATCAGCATCAGCATCCTCATCATAATCAGATTAGCAGGAATATGGCATGATAATCTGAACAATGCTTACAGTGATAGTAATAACGATCAAGACAAAATAATGATGATAATGATACATTAGAAATAAGAAAACGAATCATAATAGGATTACGTTCAATAGCAATAACAGTTATCACACACTATGTCATAATATAAATAATACGAACTATAATAGTAATAATCGTCATCATCATCATCACCACATCAGCAACACTCTCATCCGTCATCCATCACAACCACCATCAACATCATCATCAATCATCCTCCTCATCATCATCTCCATCGACATCAGCATGGTCATCATCATCATCAGCAGCAGCATCATTAGTAGAAACAGCTGTATCGTTATCATCATCGTGATTATGATCATGATCTTCATGATGATGAGCATCATCAACCTCATCATCAGCAACATCATCATAATTATCGTCATCGCCCATCACCTATCATCATGGTCATCATGACCAACATCACAACAAACGTCATCGTAAGCAGCATCAGCTTCATCATCATCATCATCAGCATCATCATTACCAGCAGCATCATCATGGTCCTCCTCATCATCATCACCCCTAGCAGCATCAGCATCATCATCAGCATCATCAGCATGATCACCATCATCCTCAAACATCCATCATCATCAGCATCATCAACATCAACCTTACTATTTTCATGATCATCACCATCCCTATCATCCGTCATCATAATCATCATCACCACCACCACCATCATCATCATCATCATCATCATCATCATCATCATCATCATCATCATCATCATCATCATCATCATCATCATCATCATCACCACTGTCCTCGCCGTCGCCTTCGGTGTCGTCGCTCCCTCCGTCGTCCTCGTCGTCCCCCCCGCCCTCCGAGGGGGCAGCGACGGCGCGCCGCCCGCCTGCGAGGCGGCCTGCACCACGGCGCGGACGAGGCCCTCCTTGAGAGGGCCCCAGAGGCTGCTCCGGCCCGCCTCCAAGGGTGGGGCGGTTTGCAGCGAGGAGAAGGAGAAGGAGGAGGAGGAGGAGGAGGAGGAGGAGGAGGAGGAGGAGGAGGAGGAGGGAGGGGAGGAGGAGGGAGGAAAGGAGGAGGAGGAGGAGGAGAGGAGGAGGAGGAGGAGGAGGGGGAATGCAGTACGAGGAGGAGGAGGAGGAGGAGGAGGAGAAAATAGGAGGCGGAAGCTAAGAACTATTTGAACTCTTCGGCTAAGCACGGGTGGTGCGCAGGGAAAAGGAGGTTCCTAGCCAAGGCCACGGCGCACCAGCATGGCTTGCAACTGCGCTGGCGCACCCTCCCGCCTCGGACAGAAGCCGCGGGGGAGGGATACGAAGAGGAACAGGAGGAGGAGGAGGAGGACGAGGAGGAGGAGCAAGAGGAGGAGCAGGAGGCGGAGGAGGCAGAGGAGAAGGAGGACGAGTAGGAGGAAGAGGAAGAGGAAGAGGGAGAGGGAGCAGGAGGCGGAGGAGGGGGAGGAGAAGGAGGACGAGTAGGAGGAAGAGGAAGAGGAAGAGGAAGAGGAAAAGAGAGGAAAAGAGAGGAGGAGGAGGAGGAGGAAGAGGAGGAAGAGGCAGCCGTCGTCAGCCTCTGCCGTCCTTCTCGTCGCCCTTCCGTGAGGAAGCCCGCGCAGCGCCGGCGCGTCGCGGTCGTGCGGCGCGGCGCGGGGTGGTAGCCGCGCGGGTCCGCGCGGATCCGCGCGCCGCGGGCGGCGGCCCGTCGACGTCACGTATGGTTGACCTCTTTTCACCCGTAGCTTTCAAAGCTCACCAGGGGCTTCCGAAGCTCACCAGAGCGACGATCAAAAAGTAGTCTTACGCGAGATGACGTAGCAACCTTACGCCGCAGCTTATGCGGGCTGCCCGCGCGGCGAGATGACGGAGCGACCTTACGCCACAGCTTATGCGGGCTGCCCGCGCGGCACGCGGCATGGAAGACGAGAGCGCTTACGCGCGACCTTACGCGGGCAGCTTACGCGCCAATGTCGGCGAAGACGACCCCGCTTTTTTGCATCGCCCACCTGTAGCTTTCAAGGCTCGCCAGTGGCTTCCGAAGCTCACCAGTGTTTTTCCTGTGTTAAGAGGCCTCCCATATGGGGTCCGAGACTAGATGGGGTCGAAGGATCGCGCCGCATCGCCAATGCGTCGTCGATGTATGGGCGATGCATCGGAGATGCACTGGCGACGTCGGTGTGGGGAAATACGGGCTCCACATCGAGCCGCATCGTCGATGCATCGGCGATGCGGCGCGATCCTCCGACCCTATCTACTCGGACCCCATCTAAGAGGCCTAGACGTATCCGGTGGTTTTGCCAGATCCCCTGCGAGGCCTCTGGCCAATCGTTCTTTGGCCTCCTGTGCCTCCGCCTCCTTGCTGCCCTTCGTCCCTCGCCTCCGGCGGGGGAGAGGGAAAGGGGTGAGGGGGCAGAAGGGAGAGGCGACGAAGAGGATGAGGGTGAGGACGGGGAGGGGAGGGGATGAGGAGGAAGGAGTACAGTCGGCGCGTTGACCTAAGGAACCCTGAATAAGGAACGAGGCCCCGTTTGTCCATAATTGAACTTCGATTTCCCATCGAAACGTAAGGAAAACCGAGGGCAACCTGTGAAACAGCTAAGGAACAGCGAGCCCCTCCCAAACGAAAAGGGTTCCTTCTTCAGCGCCCCGACTGTAGGTAGGTGGGTTGAGGCGCATCCCTAGCCTGAGTGTTGGAAAATATAAAGCGACGCTGCGGGGCAGCCAGGCTAGCAATTGTATGCATCGTGAGCGACGCGGTCGACTGCACTTAGCAGGGAAAGGACTGATCACGTGCTGAGGCGATAAGCGCAAAAAAACCCTCCCCAGGACTAGGGGCACGGAAAAGCGAATCCACCGAGTCCGACAATAAAAAACTCGGCGGTACGCACCGTACAGTGCAGAGCCACTTGCGTGTGCGTGCGAGGTGGAAGAGGAGGAGGAGGCGACGGAGGCGATATCATCAACGGGGGGACTGCGGGGTCCTCGGTCTTCAGATCTAGAGTCCCCGGCAAAACGCAAACCTTGACCGACTCTGACCCAGCACCCGCTCATAGGGGAGCACTGGCTCGTGGGGCCGAACCATACGTTCGAGCACCAACCCGTAGATGCACAGGCCGTAGATGCACAGGCCGAATTCCCCCCCGGCATACTGCGCCCTGGGCGTCGTCATGGGCTGGGTGCAGAAACCCAGCCCAGCCAGCCCAGCCTCCTGTGCAGACTGGACCACGCTGGCACCCGAATGAGAAGCAGCGAGGCGTAAGGGGGGCCAGCAGGACCTGAAGATCAGTCCTTCTCTGTGCGCACTCCGACCCACCAGAAAGCTAGAATTGAATCACTGTCGGCTTAAGCGTGGCACTCGTCACCAATGCCCTCCCGTGCAGCGAGGGGTCAGAGAAACTGCATGAGACTTGCATCTTGAACTCATCGATTATAGTTGTGGCGTTCCGCCCGCAGCAACGCTCCTATCTCAAGATCGCCCACAGGTATGGCACTCATGATATGAATCGTTCCTGTCATCACGAGCTTGAGATCAGCACTGGACCTGAGATCCAGCTGACCGAACTCATGATTCCACTCCTTCTGGCAATGCGTGTTCGTCTTCCAGGCATGGACGTGGGGTCACAGCGTCCTCAATTTCGCTACGTCCACGCAATGTAGGTTCACCGCGACTTCCGTATGGGGCGGAGGTATTCGTGGCGATCGACATGTATAATTTGGGAGAGAGCTCGAACCCAGACCCACCCCTGTCCTCAGCGCCTCCTTCAAGATGGCTGCTTTCAGGTGTTCCCTCCTCTCACTCGCCTTCTCCCCTCCTTCGAAATGTCGGGCAGGACAAAAACGCCTTTCGAAGCCAACAAGCAGTCATGGATTCCGTGTTACAGGTGGCCCAGTCACACGCCACAACGATGACGACAAGCACGACCATGAAGCACCAACGTATCCACAAAACGCCGCCATCAACCAGACCTGTCAGCTGGAGCACGAGGCATACATAAGATTTTTGTTTCTTTTGTTACTCCGCCCCCCGCGCGCCCGGCTCCCAAGCGCCCGCCTCCAGGGGCGGCACAGAAGGAAGGATACAGACTCCGTCACGCCCACACCCCACACTAGACACATACCAGACCCAACCGCACAAAGGCAAGCAGTCTGCCAGATCAAAGACAGGTCCTCGACCCCGACAGGGCGTTGAGGCACCGCTCACCCAGTGTAGCACTCACCGCTCGCCATCGCTCGGACGTCCGTTCCCTGTGTTTTTGTTCGTTTCATGCGTGTTTTTTTCGCCAAATGATCGAGGATGCTCCTCGATGGTCCTCGCCGAAGGAAAAATGCACACGTCCGAACGATGCCAAGACCGCCGACCACGGGGTAGGCACTGGGCAGACTACCGACATCTGCCATGACCAGCCGTTCTCGACTCAACAGAACGACGACAACCCATGGACCTCCCATCCACCAGTCACCTACCCGGTCAGGGATTGGGTGGCTACCGAGGGTAGGGAGATTGACATACCACTGTCAGCAACGATCCCCGCCAGACACTCGGTCAACTCCGACCCCCACTCCAACGTCGGCTGCTGGACCCGTGGCACGGGACCCCCTCACCACGATGAGCACAAGCATCACCATCACCTCTCCTCTCAAAGCGTCACCTACGCCGACTCTGCTGCAGCTGCCCTTGTGGAGCTCAATGACACCCACAGTCCGACCAGTTTTGCTCCATACAACCGACCTTCTACAAGTTAGCTGCCTCCCACCAATCACATTCTCCGAACACTCTACCTGGCCCAACCTACGCACTCACTCACAGCCAGGCCTGGCATCAACAGGACTGGCTAACTTGGGCGACCCGCAGCAGAGCCTTGGCGGAGCCCACCCCAGTCGACTCCACCTGACCTCCAGCCTTGGCAAGCAGCAGACGCAACAGCAGCACATCTATCCACCCTGACACGAGCAATCCACAGCCACCACGTCAAACACCTGCCTTCTCCGAAGACGCATACTCCCACCACTGCTAGGCCACGGACTCAATCAGCCTTTTCGTTTACGACTTTCTTCTCTAACCCTTCGGCATCACCCTTCCCACCTGAGGCACCGCCTTGGACCGCCTGGCTCGGCAGTGCCCCCCGGAGCAACATCAGCCTGAGAAGAGGCCCAGAAAATGGTAGGCTCGCAAAGCGGCGCGGCCGTCGCGGCGAGCACCCGGCGAGGCGAGCAGTCAGCGGCCGTCGCCCGTGGCCGAGGGCGTGGCGGCGAGGCACCGCAAGCCCCCACCCAACCATCCCAACCTGACAGCCTTTCTCCTCTCAGCGCAGCCCTCCGCCTCCCCCGTCTCTGGCCCACTAACCTTCTCCGCCTCACCCACACGCTGCGCCCACCAGCCAGGACCTAAGGCACGGGGGATCCACTAGAAAGGTAGTCGTCTCCGGCCATCAGAAGGTGGCCTCCGCGCCGCCACGGGCGGTGGACGTCTCCGGGCCACCGCGGCGCAGCGCAAACCAAGAGCCGCACTGAGGGATGAGGGGCAACGACAGGGGGGCACTGGCAAAGGAGGGGGACATCGGCCTGGAGTCGGCGATGCATCGCCGACAAATCGGCGAAGGGCACCCGATTGTGAAGCCGCACTTTCCTGGGCAGGTGGGGCAGATCCCAAAAAATCCGCGCGGAGTGCCACAAATTTATGTTTATGCCGTTTTTTTCTCCCTCGACTATCGGCGATCAATGGGCGATCGGGGGTCGATGCATCCCCCCCCCTATGCCTATCCCCCCTGCCGCTTCCCCTGCTTGACCTGATGGGCCAGTTTTCCATCACCATGACCATAGGTAGGACGGGGGGGAGGGAGGGTTGGGAGGTCCGCCGCCTCCTCCTCCTCCTCCTCACTATGATTGTTTTTAGTATTGTTATGATTCGCATTGTGCGTACTACTCCTGCTCTTGAAAGCATCCTTCGCATTCGCACTCGCATTCACATGATTGACACAAGTATTATAAGTGTGCTTGATCGAATGCTTTATTAATGCGGTTTATTCGTGCTCTTAATATCGTGATGCTTCTTCTTTTATTGATACTCGTATGCGTCCGATGTCATATTCTTAGTGCCACGATCCTTGTTTTACGTATGGGTGAAATGCGCATTAGTTTCTTAGTCAGATTATGATTAGCATTCCCTCCTCATCATTCTCATCCCCCTCCCCCTCCCTCTCCCCCTTCCCTCCCCCCTCCCCCTCCCTCTCCCTCTCCCCTCCCCCTCCCCCTCCCCCCCTCCCTTCCCCCTTCCCCTCCCCCTCCCCCTCCTCCTCCTCCTCCTCCTCCTCCTCCCCGACGGCGGCTTGGGTGGGCGAAGGGTTCTGGGGTGCAGGGGCGAATGTAAGCCCGACCGACCGAGCAGCCGCCGCGCCCCAGCCGACGGGGCGCTATTTCAGCCGCGCGATGGCTTTCGCTGACGGCCATACCGCGTCGAATGCACCGGATTTCTTCTGACCTCCGAAGTTAAGCGGCGCAGGGCCCGGTTAGCACTGGGGTGGGGGACCGCCTGGGAAGACCTTCGGGTGCTGTCAGCTTTGGCGCAGCCCAGGGTCGCGGCGCGAAGTTGTTTTGCGCCGCTCCGCCGCGCGGTGCAGTCAGGCGCGCTACGCAGTAGACACAACAAGGAATGCACACACACACACACATGTCAACTGTCAACTGTTACCCCGAAGGGTGCACCACATCTGGCGGTGTGCCAAGCCAGAGCAGTGCTTGAGGAATCCAGAGCAAGCTCAAGGATGTACCTCCCCAGAAAAAATAAATGCGACAAGCAAGTCTCGAGTTGGAGACATATCAGTTGTCACACTGATAAGAACAGATACTACACTTGATCATAGCCAAAAGGCCGAGAAGGTATGCTCAAAATCGCGCGGCCGCCACCAGCGCCGCCGCGGCAGCTACAAAATACCCTCCCCCCCCCAGGGGGGGACTCCTCCCTGGGGGCATTTGGCTCGAGGCTTCGGCGCCCCGAGGGGCCCATCCGAGTCCGAGGACTGAGGTGGGCCACCCCTGCGCCGCGCCTGATGCGCGCCACTGCGCCCCAGCACGCAAAACGCAAAGTTGGCGCGCCCCACCCCTGCGCCGCCCCAGACCCAGCGCCCCCGATGCCGCGCCGCCCTAGATGCGCGCCACTGCGCCTGTGGCCCCAGCGCTCCAACCCATCGCTGCGCCCAGCACATCGGCGCGCCGCGCCTGATGTGCGCCACTGCGCCCCAGCACGCAAAACGCACAGTTGGCGCGCCCCACCCCTGCGCCGCCCCAGACCCAGCGCCCCCGATGCCGCGCCGCCCTAGATGCGCGCCACTGCGCCTAGCAAGCCACTGCGCGCAAAACACATCGCTGCGCCTAGCAAGCCCCGCCCCTGCGCCGCCCCAGACCCAGCGCCCCCCGCGCTCGCGCCCAAGACGCCGCACCGCCCCAGATGCGCGCCACTGCCTCCGGGGGCCGGTGGCCCCAGCACTCAAACACATCGCTGCGCCTGCGTCTGTCCATATTCTGGAGGCCGCTGCGCCCGCGATGCCCGACAGCGACAGGCGGGCCCCGACCCCGACCATTGCCCGTCGAGCGGCGGCCCCAGCGCACCGCCGCCGCCCCGCCCGCAGATCAGACGTGGGGGGGGGGCCTGCCCGACGCTGCCTCGCTTCGCCCCATTTGCCCCGCCCTGCCCAGGGAGCGGCGGGCGCGACAGCGCGACACAAACGGCCACCCCCGCCCCTCCGCGACGGCACAAAAAAAGGGGGGCCACCCATCTCAAACCTGGGTTTGGGGTGGGTAGCTGGCCTTGTTTCCCGCAACCCCGCCCCGCCAGGATCCCGAAGAATCAGCCCGCCTTCCCCCCTGCTGGGGAGCGGCGCCGCCAGCATTTCTGATACCCCGCACCCTTTCGTGGCAAGCGCGGCGCGCACGGGGGTTATTGATAAACTTACCTGGCTAGTGTTGGGCGGAGATCCAGCAGCTCGCTCTCATAGGGTCGAGCAGCTCGCTGCACTCTGAGGCCTGTAACGCCTTAGGAGCCTCCATCGTCCTCGTCCTCGTCCTCGTCCTCGTCCTCGTCCTCGCCCTCGTCCTCGTCCTCGTCCTCCTCCTCATCCTCCTCCTCCTCCTGCTCCTCCTCCTCCTCTCCTCTACAGGTGTCTTTGTTCAACCTTAGACTGCAACAATCAACATATTGCTATAGCATCTATGATGATTGCACTGGCTGCTGTCTGGCAGAACCGCATAGATAACTGAGATGTGCAAAACATCCATCGTTTGGTGTTGTTCGAGAGAAATCCCTTATCTGATATTCCATAGTTTGATTGGTTCGGGCTCCTTAGATCTTGGGAGCGCTGCCCAGAAGCACGGGCGCGCGTGGGAGTTTGGGAGCGCCTGGGTGTGCATTGCGAGTCCATGGGACCTAAAATGGCCTGGGAACGACAAAGCAGAGGACGCCTGAGGCGCTGGCAGGGACACGCGCGCGGTGGTGCTCTGGGGACTCTCGGGAGCCACCTGGGAACGCGTAGGAACGGTACGGAGTTCCTGCTGTCATCGCCCCAGCACAGCCAGGGCGAATCGGGCCGGCGCTCGGACTGGACATCAACTCCAGGGGTATGGAGACATGTAGGGGCTCATTTCCTCCTCCCCGGCGTTGCTGCTTGAGGTGGGCAGGCAGATCTCCCCCTGCCCCCGGAGAGCAGAGGCAGAAGCCCCGGCAGTCTGTAGCTGGGGCTGAGGCTGGCCGGGGGTGGGGCTGGGGAAAACTAGAGCCGCGGCAGGCTGAAACTGGGGCCGAGGCCGCGACAGAGTCCGGAGCCAGTGCGGGCCGAGGCCGAAGCCGAGGCCGCAGGCAGCCCGATTCGGCCGAAGCGGCCTGGCCGGGGCCAGTGCAGGCCGAAGCTGAAGCAGGCCGAGGCCGATGCTGAGCCCGCAGCCGAGCCAGGCTGCGGCTGTCCCTGATGCAGGCCGAGGCAGCGGCCGAGGCCGACGCAGACGCTGGGGCGAGCTGAGGCTGGGGAAGGCCGAGGCAGGGGCTGCGGCCGCGGCAGGCTGAAACTGCGCACCCAGAGGCCGCCGGGGGAAACGGGCCACGCTGCGCGTTAGGGCCGGCTGCGTGAGGTCATGCTGCCCCTCACAGACTTGAAAACGCAGAAACGCCCCAGCCTGGGCAGCAATACAGGGCGAGGTGCGTAGAGGTGTTGCACCCGACATGCGCGCGCCTGCGCGATTTCAGGAAAGTTGTCGGACGCAACACATGCCACTAGCTCCTGAATCAGCGCCAACAACTGGCTACACCAGACACATGACGTCGCTGTGCCCACTCATACTGGTAGATGTGCTCATGAAACCAACTGACGGTGATCTTCAAGCCAGTTCTGGCCAATCTCAACTCAGCAGGTTTTACAAAATCATCACACATCTTCAGTGAATCTGTATTGTCGCAAATATGCTCAGGAAATCACTGTAGAAGTGATCCTGTGCAAGTATAGTCGACAAAAATTCCTACAGCTACGGCGACTTACCCGATAAAACTAAGACAAACAACAGCGCCAAACTGTAGTAAAATTACGCACCCTACCGTCGCCCCTGAGTCACCCCCGTCTCGGGAGGTGCGGGCCCTGCTCTGGCGACCCCTTGAAGCTGCGCGCAGAGGGGGGGGGGGGCGAGCGGGTGGGAACTTCTAAGAAGCCTTCCCCCCTCGCCCTGCCCCCCTCTGCGCGTCGCCAAGTGGGGGAGACCTTGGGGGGAGCCCCCCATGGGGACGCGAAACGCGCGAGGGGTGTGCAGAAATGACCCGAGGCCGCCATGCGAGCGGCGCCACTGGGACCTTCCTTGGGTGGAGTTCCCCGTGGGACCACGAAGCGCGCGAGGGGCGCGCCGAAATGACACGACCCCGCCACGCGAGCGGCGCCACTGGGACCCTGGAGGGAGCTCCCATGGGGCCACGAAACGTGTGAGGGGCGCGTCATGATGCAGAACCAAGGAGGGGGGGGAGGGAGGAGGCAGCGGGAGGAGGAATGAAGGAACGAAGGAAGGAACGCGGGGCGCTATCTCTTCAAAACGAGGACCCAACACCAGAGGATGGCCGGGGAAAAAAAAACATCAGTTTTGATGCGAGTCAATTCTGCAGTCGATCTCCCACTCGAGGCTCTGCCACCCTTAACGGCGCCCACCTCGCCCTGGCCGCCCGAAACGGGCACGGAAAGAATGGGCACAATTCCCAACAACAAATTCTGTCCCAAAGAGCGGCCGCTGCTGGGCAGGCGGCCTTCTGTCTCGAACGGGCACAGGCCGCGGCGGCGAGGACAGCGAGTCCTGTTCAAAAGGAACAGGAACTGTTGCAGGGCAGTGTGCCCGTTCTTTCCGTACCCCCTTCGTTCGTGCAGAGGCCCTGGCCGCCCCCCGCCGCCCCCTCCGCTGCGCCGGCGCCCCGCACGGCACGCGCAGAGAGCTCCACCTGCCTCCGCCCGGACACCCTGGCAGGGATCGGGGGGGGGCGCGGGGCCCACCCCAGGAAGAGGCGAGCCGAGGTGTTTTTTTCTTCGGCGGGCCACCGGGCGCGCGCACCCGAAGCGCAAGCTGGGCCTGCATCTGCCGGCGGGCAAGACAGAGCCTCCCCGCCGGAGAGGCCGCAGCACAGGCGAGAGGCGGGCCCCAGCCCCCCCCCCCAACCAGGACGGCTGGGGCTCACGCTCGACCCGGCGCCGCGGGAGCACGCCAGCCAGCACGGACAGCCACAAATCCCGCCCCTGCAGCTGAACATGAAAAAAAAACTCGAGATCGCCCCCTGTTTCGCTACCCCTTGGTTCGCTCCCCTCTTTCCTGAACACTTGGCCTTCCCTCTTTCTTTGTCTCTTGGTTTTCTGCACCTGCTTCTTTACCTCTTTCTTTGCCGATCGGTCGTTCCCTCTTTTCCTGTCTCTTGGCTTCTTCCCAGGAGGGAAAAAGGGAGGAGAAGGGAGGAGGAGGAAAGAAAGAGGAAGGAGGAGGGAGGAGGAGGAGGAGGAGGAGGAGGAGGAGGAGGAGGAGGAGGAGGAGGAGGAGGAGGAGGAGGGAGGAGGAGGAGGAGGAGGAGGAGGAGAGGAGGAGGAGGAGGGAGGTGGGAGAGAGGAAGAGGGAGGATAGGGAGGAGGGAGGAGGGAGGAGGGAGGAGGAAGGAGGAGGGAGGAGGGAGGAGGGAGGAAACAAAATCGCTGACTGACCGGTGGGGATAAAAAAAGCGGACCCTTTCGTCTTCGATCCCGCGCTCGCCCCCCCCCCACCACCACCACCATACCCAATCTCAGAATTGGCCTCGGTCTCCCGGAGGCCCTATGTTTTTCCATGTTTTTGTCCCCTCGCGCCTGTGCTGCCGAACGCTTGGGGCCAATTCTGCGACGGTGGGGAGGGGGGGGGCGCGGTGTCAAGGGCTCCACTGCTGCATCCATCCGCGGAAGGAAACGAGGGAGGTGGAAGGAGGAGGAAGGAGAAAGGCCGAGGAACGAGGAGAGAGGAGGAGGGAGGAAGGAGGAAGGCCGAGGAACGAGGAGAGAAGAGGAAGGAAGAGGGAGGAAAAACGAAGCCGCCGAGAGACGGGGGGGAGGGGAGTGGAGGAGGGATCTCGTGGCGCGCCTCGTCCGCAGGAGCGAGCCCATCGCTCACCATGGCGTCCAGCGAGAAGAAAAGCTTCATCAGCGGCGCGTCCATGTCCTGTGAAAAACTCCTTTCCGTTTCCGCTTTGATTATCCAGCCAATCCTCCTCGACCCGACATTCATGATGTCGGGCTTCGGTAGCGAATGTTGCTGTACTCCCCCCCTCCCCCAGTGGCCTTCGCCACGGAGGGGGGGGTCGGGAACATGCAATGGAAGGTTACACATGCATATGGAGCGCCAGGGAGGTGGAGGCAGGCAACGAAACGGCGAGCGACCAACAGCCACACAGATGTCCTCCTCCTCCTCCTCCTCCTCCTCCTCCTCCTCCTCCTCCTGCTCCTCCTCTCGGCCTCCTCCTCCTCCTCCTC